>BJCM01207142.1:0-11821 GCA_018326385.1 Flaveria bidentis
TCCTCTTGTGCGTGTACAGTGGAATCCCAGGAAGAGATCTGAGTCTACGTGGGAAACTGAAGAGGAGACGAGGCAACATTACTCACATTTTTTGAGGAATTAGAGGTTTCGAGGTCAAAACCTATATAAGGAGGATGGAAGTTTAACACCCGGATATTTTAAAAACACGAAAGAAATAATAAAGGTGAAGAAAAAGAAAGAAACACAATAAAACCCAAGTTGAGGGGTTAAAAGTGTCAAAAGGACAAAAGGTTTGAAAAAGTTGGTGAATAAAGCAACATGGCCGCCCATGTTGCCTACTCACATCACTCATTCGGATTTTTGTAGAGAAAAAAAGAGGAGAAGCTGAAAACTCTCGATTTTAGAGAGAAGAACCAGAAAAGATCGAATTCAAGGTAAGAATTCATGGTTTTATGGTGTTCTTAACTGGCCTTAGCCTCGGTTGTATGCTTATACGTGTTTGTGCGTTCGGTTGTGTGTGTTTGGTGGGTTTCTAGGTGGTAAAAATCAATTTGCATTCACGTTTTGAAGGAAGTCATACCCAAGAGCTGCTAAGGTGAGTTCTAGAACCCCTTTTTTACTTTCTTTAAACTGATTTGGGGCTGGAAATGCATGTATGAATATTTTTAAAAAATAGGTTTTCACCCGTATGTAAATGTGTATGTGTTTGGGGGTGGGGTCTGATTTGGGTGTTATTATGGTTATGATGATGTTATGAATGTGTTTCTATGTCTTAGAATTTAAGATTTAAGCTTAGAACATGTTAGATGAAGATTGGCGACTGAATTTAGTTGTTTATGTGTGACTTAGGCTGGCCATGCCCCTAAATAGTGGCCCATGCGCCCAACGTTATAAACTTCCTAAGTGTCCCCATGCACCCAAAACCCCATGCACCCAAATAGTAGCCATGCACCTGGAAAAGGTTGAATTTGGCTAAGTGTCCAGACGTACAGAAAGCCCATGCGCCTAGGCACTCATGTGCCTGCATAGTGCCCATGTGCCTAGAGTATTGACTAGAATGACTAAGTGTTGGCCATGCACCCTAATAGTGCCTATGCATCCAGAAGTTCCTCATGCGCCTAAGTGTTCCCTATGCGCCTGAAAGGCCAAGCGCCCCACCAATCCCCATGCGCCTAAGACTTAGATTACTTTTCTGATTTATGGAGAAAAGGTGAAGTGTAGGCTTTGACTTGGGATATTCCCGAGAGAGAAGTAAATTGAATTTTTATGATGTATGAGTTATGATATGGCATGTAGGATGATTGTTATGTAATGTATGATGGTGCCTTGTATGGTGATGTTTTCTATGTTCATGTTAATGTTCCTTATTATGTACGTCTATTTTCTGTGGCTTTACGTTGAATGTTTATGAATGAGATGAGAAGTATTATGTAACATAAAGTGGAAGATAATGAAAAGAGGAACGTAATGAAAGAATGCATGCATTAATGAATGAAAGAAAAGTAAGAAAGTCTTTCAAGCAATGTATGGAGGTTCACACCCAATGAAGGGTGTTAGCTTAATTGTGTATGGGTTAGCTACCCTAGAAGGATGCACACTAGGGTCTAATCTTTGTGATTGACCATACGTATGGGATCCTTGCCGCTTGCCCTAGGTACTGGAGTCAGCTTCGTGCACAATGTTCAAGGACTTTGATAGACCTCAAGCCTAGTAACCAGCTTCGTGCATAATGTTTGGTGTATAGCATATGGCATTGGTCCGGAATGAAAGAGAAATGATAGTGATGTGTGTACTTGCCCTAAGTACTGGAGTCAGCTTCATGCATAATGTTCGAGGTCTTTGATAGACCTCATGCCCAGTAACCAGCTTCGTGCACAATGTTCGAGGTACTATACCTGTCATCGGAAAGTAACGAACATACGAATGATAAGTAATAAATATTATGAATGAAAGTGAATGATATGACAATGATGATGTATGATGAATGAACGAAAGTTAATAAACGAATGATGAAGATAATAATGACATTATCTATTTATACGTATGTTGCTTAATCGCGTAAGAATGGTTTTAAACAAACGTAAAGTATATTTTATTTTAAAACAAGAACTCACTCAGCAACACTGACTTTTATTTGTTTCCAGTTGGCAGGTAATGGTTGCTGAGGATGGCACGGGGTGGCTACTTGGTTCATTTTGGATGGAATCCATTTTGTATAATGTTTTTATGATGTAATGCAATGATTTATTTTGTAATTAGTCAACGATGTATTATTTTGCAAAAGCAGTTATAATGAAATGAAGTTATTGTTAAATGTTTCCGCTGCAATGTTATAGTAAAGTTAATATAAATATATGTTTTATGTGCGATAATTGACCAACTGTGAGCGTCCCGGGAAAGGGGCCTTACATGTGCCTACTTATGATGCTTTATGAGGTTTACGATGAATTGTGATGCCTTAAGATACTTTCTCTTGCGATGAAAAATAATTATATTAAAGCTTTACTTGAATGCTATATGTTTAATAAGTAAAGTATTATGTAAAGAGAAGGGAAAGATAGTATTAATAAAAAGTGGAACTTAATGAATGTTACCCGGGCTCGTATTATGATAAAAAGTCTTGAAAGCACTATGATGGACTTCAATTATAAAGTCTGATGTATGATGATGGACCCGTATTCATGAGAGAGCTATGTACCTTGCAGTGTGGATCAACTGTCAGGGGTTAGCTACCATGATGATGTGTACCGACAAGGATCAACATTCGTTGTCGATCAACAGGGGGCTCTTGTTGTGTGCAATCTCATTTATAATAAAGTGAAAGCTAATGAAACGAATGATAAGAAATGAATATGATGATATATATGTAATGATGAATGATCATGAACTACACATGAAGGTTTTGAAATGTATGAATAAGTATTTTATTATAAAATTAGAACTCACTCAGCGTAGCTGACTTTGTGTGCATAATAGTTGGCAGGTAATGATGCAGCTGAGGAGTGCAGGCATGGATGAGATAGCTACTAGAACAATTTGAGTCTAGCATTCTACATTTTGAGACGATGGTTGTAATTGTCAATTTTTTATGATAAAACTATAAGAACAATATTTTGTCATGTATCTCCAATTATATATAAAAAGTTCAAATTCCGCTGCAAAATGACATGTTTTAAATGTTTTACGCTATGAATGACCAACTGTAAACATTCTGGAAATGGGGCCTTACAAGTTGGTATCAGAGCCCAAGTGAAAGAGAATTGAATAAATTAATTTTAAAACCAATACTTAAACTGAGAATGGGACGAAAGGAAAAGGGATATTAGTTCTTGTAGCTACATGCCTGTAGGTAAATGTTTTATGTAAACCTTTAATTAAAATTAATGTAAAACGGAATTATGTGCCCGTGTTATGTGAATTATATGCTTTTAGTAGATTTGGATACTAATTTAGTGAGGATAGGAAATGCTTGGGGAATGAAGAGTAAACTAAGTGGCTAATCACAACTAGCCACTTTAATTAGGGACTTACTATACTTGACATAATCTGAGCTATTACCTTGAATGATCGTGTTTGTATTCGAGTCTTATAGGATTAGAGATGGCTGGTGATTGAATTGGAAGGCCATAGGTTTCCTGCTAGACTATTTGTGATGGCCTTAGGAGGATTTGATATAGTCCTAGAGATGGATTGGATAGCAGCCTATGAGGCAAATATCATGTGTTGCAAGAAGATGATTCAATTGATCACGCCTAATGGGAGTTTGGTGATGATTTACAGCGATAGAGTTTGCATGGGACCGAAAGTAATTTCAATGGTGGTGGCAGAAAAATGTATGAGGCATGGATATGGTGCCTATCTAGTGTATGTGAAGGATGTAGATACGACAGTACCACGATTGTTGGATGTACTAGTCATGTGTGATTTCCCAGACATGTCCCGGAGGATCTATTAGGTGTGCCACCTGACCACGAGATTGAGTTTCAAATCGATCTGATACCTAGTGCCCACCCTGTTGATTAAGGTGTCGTATCGTCTAGCTACCTTTGAGATAAAGGAATTGATTAATCAACTATAAGAGGTGCTAAATAAGAGGTCCATTCAATTGAGTATCTCTCTATGGGGTGTTCCATTTTTATTTGTAAAGAAGAAAGACTACAATATAAGAATGTTCATTGACTACCGTGAGTTAAATAAGTTGACGTGAAGAACTGATACCCATAACCGAGGATTGATGACTTGTTTGCCCAGCTCCAAGGTGTTAGTTGGTTCTCAAGGATAGATCTTCGATCTGGTTTCCATAAGCTGAAGGTGAAGGATCAAGATATTCCTAAGACAACTTTCCTTAGAGCATTATGGACACTAAGAATTTCTCGTGATGTCCTTTGGTTTAACCAATACACCAACTGCTTTTATGGACTTGATAAATCAGGTGTGTTGGCCAATGTTGGATAAATCAATGATTATGTTCATTGATGATATCCTGATTTATTCAAAGAGCTACGAGGAGCATGTCGGTCATATGCGGTAGGTACTAGTGTTGGATTAAGAAGAAGGCTAGTGCAACCAAAACCAAATCACTTAGACTATTTTGGTGTATCTAATAAAAGGCTTCTGAAGCTAAGTGTTGAACTTCTGAAGAAAATAGAGTTCTTCTGAAGGAAATAAAGTTCTTCTGAAGACAAAGTGCAAGATCAACTTCTGAAGACAAACTCTACTACCGAAGTCAAAGTGATCACTTCCGAAGATTAAGTCTGAGAAGAAAAGATTAGAAGACAACTTCCGAAGTATGAAGAAAATAAGAAGTCCTCAAGCCTCGGAAGAAGTATACTCTTCCGAAGTATAAGTGGCTTCGGAAGAACTTGTTCTTCCGAAGCCAACTACTCTTCGGAAGACACTACTATGTACCATTGGGCATAAGTATGGTGTCTCTGACACTCCGCTACAGACCTCTGATATACTGCATGGTTTTTTCTCAAAAGCTATGTAGTTGACCATACTTTATTCCACTATTTACCTTTATTAGTTAGCATAGTTGCCAACTTTAGTTGGTGAGAAAAAGTAAGTCATGGACATGTCATGACTACCATATCTTAGATAAGACATTATCTAAGATGCCTTAATCTATAGCTTTGTAGTATTTTCTTTAGTACTTGTTCTTCCGAAGCCAACTACCCTTCGGAAGACACTAATATGTACCATTGGACATAAGTATGGTGTCTCTGACACTCCGCTGCAGACCTCTGATACTCTGCTGCAGACCTCTGATATACTGCATGGCTTTCTCTCAAAAGCTATCTAGTTAAACATACTTTATTCCACTGTTTACCTTTATTTGTTAGCATAGTTGCCAACTTTAGTTGGTGACAAAAGGTAAGTCATGGACTGTAAGGCCCCGTTCCTGGGATGCTCACAGCTGGTCAATTATCGCACATAAAACATATAATTACATTAACTTTACTAAAATTATGCAGAGGAAACACTTTAAACAAACCTTTCATTTCTTTTAAATAAACACTTTTGCAAACTAATACATCATTCATTACAAAATATAGTTCGTTCGTATTACAATGCCAAAACATTATATAAAAGAATGCCATCCAAAAATGCCAAGTAGCTGCCCCGCCATCCTCAAC
Organism: Flaveria bidentis; assembly: GCA_018326385.1. NCBI lineage: Eukaryota > Viridiplantae > Streptophyta > Magnoliopsida > Asterales > Asteraceae > Flaveria > Flaveria bidentis. The sequence goes on from BJCM01207142.1 coordinate 5,598, forward strand.
AATGCTCACCTGCCAACTGGAAAATGCATAAAAGTCAGCGTTGCTGAGTGAGTTCTAGTTTTATAAAAACATTGCATTACCTTCCATTCGTTAAAACATTTTCATTACTATCGCACATGATCATACATCGATACATAAATCAATGTAATCATTATTATCTTCATCATCATTCGTTTCGTACATTTTGCACGTTTCGCACATTTCGTACTTATCACACTTTTTGTACATTTATTATCTTTCACTTCTATCTAGGTCCTGTCATGTACTTAATCCCCTATAGAGCACCAAGAAATTCATCTAGGGTTAAGCGACAAGGACCCCATATCGCATGTATGGAGTGGTCACTAGGACAGACTCCCACTGTGTGAGTGAACTCTTATGGGTTCGCCAAGATCACATGTTGTATAACACATAGTAATTAGGAAATCGCACGTATGGAGCAGTCACCAAGACTGAACTCTTACTGCGTGTATGAACCCTTATGAGTTAGCCAAAATCGCACGCTGCAGACACACACAGTTGAGCTAACAACTCTCAATGAGTTTTGAACCTCCTTTCATTTTCTTGCAAGGATTTTCATTCGTTCCTTCATTATGCTCCACTTTCATTATCTTAAATCTTTCACTTTTTTAAGATAATACTTTACATTCATTATCAATATCACACCACGTAAAGTCGCGTCATCATACATAGTAAGGAATATAAGAAGACATATCGTACATAACATACATAACATACATAATCAACATACATCAGCGTCATCATACATAGCATCAATCATACATCATCTTAAACACCATGCATCGTACATTCACATACAAAAACGTATGCATATCAAGCATAAATCATCATAAAACATAACTGACCCACCGCGGGACAACGGGAATTCGGGGGCGGCAGTCCCTGACAGCGGGGTCCAAGGGGCAACGCCCCTGGCTGGGACCGTGCTGCCAGGTCAGCGTGATTTTTTTTATTTTAACACTTTTATATAGCAAATTTCGTCATATAAAAATCGATCTTCCCATTAAAACCTCTTAAAATCTAGGTCATCTAAAACGTATATTTAGTATGCATTTTCAGCCCCAAAATAGTTCAAAACCTTTAAAGTAGGGGATCTAGAACTCACCTGTACTCGATGAGTAGCTTCTCAATCAAGCTTACAAAGCAAGGGTTGCACTGCACAACCTAGATTCTTGGTGTTTTCTTGTTGTTTGGATGCCCATGAACACCGATCTTCAATCCCAAGATCAAATGAGCCTTGAATCTTCAATTCTCTCTACTTTCTCTCTTTACTCTCTTTCTCTAGAACTAGAGTGTTGAGTTGCAAATGAGAGCTGCTCAAGCTGATCCGTTTATATATATCGGGTGTTCCCGGGACCTTAAACTCACCAAACACATATCCCAAAGAGTTAACTCGGTCTATAACCCATATCCATCTTATTTTCATTAAATGATCTCGTCTAAGACCATTATTATTATTTGGCTCGCTTAGACATTATTTGGGGCGTTACATGGACATGTCATGACTACCATATCTTAGATAAGACATTATCTAAGATACCTTAAACTATAGCTTTGTAGTATTTGCTTTAGTTAGAAGATTCTAGCTGGTATCAAAGTATATCCGGCTGTAGGTAGTATTATATATAATATCTCATTATAACTCATGTCATATGCTTGTAAGAGTCTTGTAATACTTTGACTTGAGAAGCAATATATGCAAGTACCTTGAAAATTATCTTTCTGTGTTCATTGTTACTTATTATATTATTATCAACTCTTAGAGAGACTCTACTTCATCCGAGTGTAGTTTAAGTGAGTTTGAGAGAAAAACCAAGTGTTTAGTGACAAAAGCCGATCCTGCAATTTGTATCAGAGCTTTTTAGGCTCTTAATTGTGAGATCTTCCCATCCAAATCAACCTGTTTTTCACTCCTTACAACTTACTCAAAAATGGCCCTCAACAAGTCTGAAGTAGAGATGGGAACCATGACTAAAGCTTCCATCATTACTCCTGAAAACTTCAGGTCATGAAGCAGATGCATGGAATGCTTCATCAGGAATCAAGACAGAAAAATGTGGACATCATTGTTAATGGCCTGTATAAACCCAAGGTGGCTACACTTGGTGGAAACGGGGCCATGATAGAGAAGGTTGTTGAAGACTACTCAGATGAAGATCAGAAGAAGATGGACATTGACAGCAATGCAATGACTATTCTTATGACTGCAATACCCAACTCCATCATGATGGGGTTTGAGCATTGCAAGTCAGCCAAAGAACTGTTTGATGCACTTTCTCAAATGTACTCTAGCTCAAATGACTCCAAGAAGGACTCACTGAAGCATCAGTTTGAGAATTTCACCAACATTGCTGGAGAGACTCTCAGCCAACAATACTTCAGGTACATCGACCTCATTTCTTCCCTTCAGTCTATGGGAATCACTCCTGAACTTAGAGACCTCACAAGAAAGTTCATGATTGCACTTCCTAATGAGTGGACGTTCTACTATGTCTCTATCAAGAGGACAAAAAATCTAAACACCCTCACTATGACCAAACTCTACGGCATCCTTGATGGATACCATTTGGAGATGGAGAGCAAAAGAGGCCATCAGACAAGCAAACCCCCGCGTCTTCCTACTAGCAACGCTTTGATGGTTGCTGAAGGCTCCAGACCCACACAACCTCAATAGTACCCAACATACACACAACAACCATCCTACTCATCTGGACCATACATTACATTTCATGAGACTCCAAGGTCTCAAGAGGCACAACATGGCTCCTTTCAAGTCAACTGTGCCTTTGTTTTATGAAGTGGACACTCTAGTGATTTTTAGTACTTCTTTGATGATATAGAGTGCTTCAGTCCAGATGATGTAGAATATGTGGACATTTTGCAACAAATGGCTCTTTTAACCTACAGAGCAAAGAAGTTCTTCAAGAGAACCAGAAGGCAGTTTCCCCGGAACCCATCAAACATCAAATTTGGGTTTGACAAAACCAAGGCCAAATGTTACAACTGTAACTAACATGGTCATTTTGAAAGGGAATGCAAGGCTCACAAGTCAAATCCGGGAACCCACAGGCCTCCCCACATCCCTCAACATCAAAGCCCTCTGGAAAGTCATCAGAGACAACTGCAATGGCACAAGAAATTGACTAGAGCTTTATGGTAAAAAATGTGACTCTTGCTCAAGCACTCACGACAGGAACAGATGATAATAAGGTATATGAACATCTTTGTACTCCTACATGTATGGCTAAGGTTAAATGGTATCAGGACTATAATATGGAAATTAAATCTAATATTGAGTCTTCAAATGTTTTGAAATCTGATTTTAAAAAGGTTGAATCTGACTATCAAAGAAAAATTGAAGAGTTGGAGAAAACTGTGTCCTTATTAAAACATGAACACAAAAATTATAAGACTCAAATAAAGGATTTAATATCCAAATTATTGCCCAGCTTGTCACTGAAGAGGCTCAAGCCAGAAAGTATGCTCTTTCTGAGCAAATCTTCCAATCTATTATTACATCATCCTTCTACTCCAAAATCTGTTATCAAAACAAAGGAGGGTTGGGGACCAATGAAATTGCTCCACCATATTCTTATGAGTCTATAAGAGAACCTAGATGTGGTACTAAAGAGCAAGAGGTCCCATTTGCTGACCTATCTTTACTTGAGTTGAAGAATGATGCAATAATAGAGGCCACCATAGGGATGGAACAGGTAAATCAACCCACTTATCCCAGTGATGATCAAATCCTAACCACCAATGCTAGAAGAAGCAGAGCTAAAACAACAAGAAGAACTGCCAAAAAAGTGGCTAAGTCCACACTGATGATTGACCCAAAACAAAAGGGTGTATTCATCTCAGTAGGATTCCAGGTGGTAGGTAACTTTGAATCAGGAAAGAAGTGTAGTACCAACACTCCTGTCCTACTAAAGGATAAAAAGTTAAAGGGAAAGGTTGCTAATGAAGAGAAAAAGGACAAGAAACTACAATCCTCAAGCTCTCAAAAGACTAACATTGCATGCATAATGTCTGGTCTGCAAAACCACATGGCCAAAGATTGTAATTACAATCCTGCTAGCACACATTATGCAAATAATGTTAAAAGAGGAGTTAGGGAAGGTTTCTCATTTGGACCTTATCAAATGGTCCAAGTGATGAAAAAGGGAAAGTTAGTTTCTGAAGCAAGGTTGTTTTCGGAAGAAAATTCTTCTTCCGAAGGTTTCTTCTGAAGGGAAAATGGCTTCGGAAGCTAAAGCTGACAAAAATCATAAGAACAAAAGAGTTCCCTTGAAACTATCGCAGAAGAAGTCTACTTTGGAAGAAAAGGTGGTAAAGGATTTTTCCGAAAACAAAAGAATCTTTGGAAGAATGCCATGTTGCAAAAGCCTCAAAAGGCTCATCCTCAATGATCAACCAAAGGATGAATTAGAAGATCAAGAAAGATGTTGCAGCCCAAACCTCTTCTTCAAAGACATCCATTGAACCCACATGCTTAACTTTTGGTTCAATTATGTCACTATCATTAGAAGAACCTAAGTCCAACAAGGCTTGGGTTTCCAATCAAAACTAATCATCTCATCTTATGTGCAGGGACATCCATATGACAAGAATAGAAATATTTGTATTATGGACAGTCGATGCTCCATGCACATGACAGGGAATGGATCTCTCCTTCAACAATTTCAACATTATGATAGAGGTCCTGTCCAGTTTGGAGGTGAGGCTGGAGGATATATTTCTGGAAAAGTGTTGATACATATATGTATTTAGATCCTGATCTTAATGTAATATGTCTTGAATGTCTTATTGTGTACTTAATCAAATATTGATATTTGATTGTGATCTATAAGGTTTAATATTTCATTAATGAGTTGTGTAACGTTTATTGAATTGATTATATAGGTTTGCGATTGTTTGAATTGATGTACGTAAAGTTATAATAATGAATACATTCAAACTTGGCTAAGTGAAGTTCTCATGCGTCCGACTGGACCATGCACCCCAACAGTGGTCATGCGTCCGAATGGTCATGCGACTGAGTGTCCATGCGCCTAAATAGTCAATACGCCTGAACAACTTCATGCAACTGACTCAGTCGCACGACTGAACACTCAGTCATGCGAATGGTTCAACCATATAGCTCAATCACACAAATGAACTATACTAATGGTTCAATCGCATGAATGAGTAATCCTAACGTATATATACCACTTAATTCGTGAAAAATAAAAGCATTCAATCCACTTCGACTCCAGACGTACCCTAGCCGTCCAGAGACCTCTAAGATCATACTCCAAGTTCATAGATCGCAGTAGATCGATTCCTAATCGATTCTTAACGTTAGATTCAATACATAAATTTTTCTACATGCGTTCTCACTGATTGGATCGCCAATCAAATAGGATTCTACACTATTTGGTTTGGTTTAACACGTTAATTAGTTGGTATTTTGTCAGAATACCAGATCCTAACAAGTGGTATCAGAGCTTTGGCTCATGATTACGTGTTGATTCAATAGTTTTGATACAAAAATTGTGTTTTTGCATAAAAAACACAATCCTTTTGTGTCTAACAGAGTCTTAGAAGTTTCCTAATCTAAAAGTTTAGTTTTTCCGGCATACAACTATTAGGGTTTGATAAAATTCGAGTTATTAAGGACAAAACAAGTTTAACCTACGAATTATCAAACATTAGCAAGCTCAGTCGCACAATTGGACCAATCGCACGACTGAGTTCATTCGCCCTCTCCAACCGCACGATTGGACTCATTCGTACCTTCATTCGTACGACTGAGAACTTCATTCGGATTGTTCAATCGCATTAGTACATTCGAACGAATGACTCATCCGCATTTGTTTAGCTGCACGATTGAACCATCCGCATCGTTCAATCGTACGAATAAGCCCAATCACATACCTGCATTCGCATACATTAGCAGTTTGTTAAACAGTAAAGTTAAATAAAATGGAGGACCAGTTTTCAGCATATACAACAAGTAGAGATACACGTATTCAGAATCTACTGTTGTTGGAGAACGAAGTAGGTATTCACAATAAACCCCCAAAGCTTATTGCGTTAGACGACTACCCACAATGGAAACAACGTTTCGAAATCTACTTAAATGGTGTAGATACAAATCTATGGGAGGCCATCGAGTCGGGGTATAGCATGCCAGTAGGAGCTGACGGAGTCAAACTTACTCT
>BJCM01207147.1:0-11204 GCA_018326385.1 Flaveria bidentis
TTATACACTCCTTTTATTATTTGATGTCACCTTAACTAACTTAAATAACATAACAAATAATATTCTTGAACAAAATATCCTAATAAGTTGTTCCACCACATATGCAATTTATTTAGAAAACCCATTTTCTAAATTGGTGTAGATATTTGATTGAATGATCATATCATCAATTAAATACCAATTGGTGTTTGCTAAGCTTGTTATTGGGTATAACCCGACTTGGATCACAACGTACTAACCGCATCAATATTCTAGGTGTCTTGGGCACAAAGAATCCTACACTTCGGATGTATTTTACTTGTAAGAAACCTATCTACGATAGAACAAAATGTTCATCCGTAGATGTTTCTTACACTTGGTCAATTTCAGAAATTCACCATTATAATGTTTTACCTGCAAACATGCATAAACCAACACACATATATGGGTTAAGCTATATATTTAATGCATACATAATAATGAATTACAAGTATTCATTACAAATATTGATTAAAGTTCTAAGCCTATACAAAATGGACTAGATCTATTGACCCTAGATCTAACGATACTCCCCCTTAGGCTTAGATACTTTTAATCAGTTCTGTAAATCTAAAAGTTCCTTTACTCTTGACACCATCTTTTTGTTGAAATAAGATATTACATCCTTTTGATCATCATACTTGTATTTAATCTCCATTCTGCATAACCTTTTAAGAGCATCAAAGATCAATCCTAGAATGTCTTCTTCTGTAGTCAGAGTTTCCACAACACATTGGTTATTGACAATTTCCAACTCATCTTTTTTTGAGACTCCTAGTTTTATGAATTCTTCAATGTTAACTCCTTTGAAAAGGCAAGTTTCATGTCTTCTTCTTTTGTATGCCTTTGCGTGCAATTTTCAATCACTTGAATCATATGCACATATAGACATAAGTCATTCTAAGCCCTTTTATCTATTAGCTTTGGGAAGAATTTTTCATGAAGATATGATGTATAGCTTGGGTGAAGAAATTTGATCTCAACTAGGTCGAAAATTCTTATCTTATTAGCTTTCTTCCCTTTAGCATTTCTTAACAGCAATAGCTCTTTTGTTTTCTTAATATAACCCCATTCTATTATGGGAGATATATATTGATTTCCATTAAAGCTTTTGATAGATGATGCATTTCTGTTGTTGTATCCAACCCATTTTAACATTTCAGCATCTACAAGTGAAGAGGGCTTAGATGTTGATCTTTTGATTCCTTGAATTCTCTTTGTATGCTCAGCATCATCTCCCTTAGCCTCCTTGAGCACATAATCTATAATTTTGTCTTAATCTTTCCCATAGACACAGAAAAATCTCTTCCCCTTGAATGGATTGGATAGTTAGACATGGTTAGGCTTTGCAGATCTTTAATATCTCTCTCAGGAAGACTTAGTAATGCTTCTACATCATGGAAGTATTGGATTCTTCTAGATGTTCTGTTAATGATTGCACAATCCCAGTCTTGATTATATTCCAGGCCATAATCTTGTTTTCCTCCATAGAACTGGGAGTTATAATATGGTCATACAGCTTAATCAGTATAGAATTTTGCTTAGTAATCACTCCAACTGTTGTGCGCAGAGGCCACACTTTTCCACGGATAACTGCCTTAGGCTCTCTTATTAGCTTATCTTTCCCTTTGTGCTGATCTTTAGATACAACGGTTATAGGATCTGCAGGGAGTTTGCTTTGTTGCTCAGCAGCAAAATTTAAAGCTTCAGTTCTGAATCTCACCCCTGTGTCAAGCTCAACAACCATGACATGCTCCATCATTCTCCTTAGCTCACCAACTAATCTATCCTTGAGTTCATAGCTTTTGTAGTTGCGACCCTGTAACCAACATATCATATTTTATTTTGAGAGCTTAGTTGTATCATAATGACCCAACTGCTTCTTGATTTTCTGAATTGATTGATAAGTTGTGAATGTTTCATAGTTGCAGTTTGGAATCATGAAACTAGCCACTTCAAACTCTTTCAGCAGATCTTTCATTTCACTCATGCTCATCCTTTCCACTATTTCATACGAAAAGCCATGATTTATCAGTCATAAACATTAAGGATTTTGGCCTTTCTTCAAGTATGTCTCTAGTGGTTAGCATGACTTCAAACATTTCTTCTTTCTATTCTTTGGTAGATTCAATCTTTGTGAGCTTATTCCATTCATCATCACTTTTTGTTTCAACAGGAGAACATGGGCTTTAAGGATGAAGATTCAATAGATTAGTCCATTTTGGTGAATCTTGTATCTTAATCACTTCTTTCTACACAAGACCCAAGTACTTCCTTTTTCTTCTATATTGAATGATTTGCTTTGTGATCTCACAAGCTTCTTTTGTTTGATTTGTTGTTGGAGCAACATTTGATTCTAGTACACATATTTTCATTTTCAGATCCTCAACCTCTTCTTCTTTTCTTTTCAGTAAAGCTTATTGAGCAGAGAGAGAGTCAGTTACTTGATTAATTTTCAGCATCAACTTCTCATTCTCATCTCTCTCAAACTTTATTGATTCTTTAAGCTCATATTCTTGTTGAAGAAGAGCATCAATCACTTCATTATTGCATAAACCATCTTCTCTTAAACTTTTGATCCTTGCCTCTAGCTGCATCAGCATGAAAGGTTCTGTTTGATTGGAGGTGACTGGTTGTTGAGAGTTAGAGTGTGAGAATGAAATGGTACTGGCTTGAGAAATCATCTTAGTCTCACCAGAGTGAACTGAGTTAAAAGACTAAGTGGCAGAGATAGGTTCAGTGTGCATACTCTCAGATGATTAATGAAACAGTAGAGAGATTGGCTGAGTGGTTTGACTTGCTAAAGAGTATGATAGGGGTGTTTGTGGTTGATTTTGTGATAGAGGGTGGATTGGAGAGGTTGGTTAGGTGTTTTGGTTGGCAGGTGATTATGATTGTGATGTTTGAGGTTGTTGGTTAATGGGTAGTTAAAGAGGTGAAGATGATTCTTGTACTGAGTTAGTAGATGAGCTCTCTTAAACTTCTTCCTATATTAATTCTTTAGGGATGTTTTCATTTGCATCTACCACATTAGCAAACATGGGCATGTATCCTCCTTCATACTTCCTAGATATTTTATTCAGAACAGATCTACCTAGGTGTGCTTCAACAAACATATCGCCATCTATAGCAGTCCCAGGCAGATCATCATGATCAGTTGCAGAAACCTTGGAAACATGTACATCTTGTCAGACTTTTGCAATTTGATATGATCACATAAGCAGTTGAAGATGTACTTTGAGTAATTGTATGTTCTTCCCTCAAAGACACCAATAATGCCTGAAGAGATATGCCTTGAAAATCTATCAAGTCTAGATTTCCTGTTAGAGATGCACTTAAAATAAGTGTGGCAGAGAAATCTGTATGGCTTGCAAAGTCTTCCTTTCTTTATCTCTCCCTTCTTGAAGTCACCATCATATCCCATTAGATTGAACATTCTCTCAATGTATTATTTTTTAAACACGTCGTGGTGACCAACTTCTACATCTCCCAACTCAAGAACCCTTCTTATTGTCTGTTCATCCAGTCTTAGTCTTTGATTCTTCACATCTGCCATAATAACTTGTCCATCTTCTTCTATTTGGGCAGAGTTCCAGAAATCAGTAATGTGCGATTGATGAATCACTGGCTCTGCTAATAAGGCATAGAACAGCCTGGATCTTCTTAGATATCGAATAATGTATTGGCATCCTTCTAAAATAGGGTCGTCAGGGTTAAAGAAAGCACACACATTGTGCTCTCTCGCAAATCGATTATCCACCTGTTTATAAGAATAAAGAAGATTTTGTTAGAATCACATTATTGATATGAGAATGCGAACAATTGTGAGAATAACCAAGAATCAAAATGGTTCATTATTGAACATTACTACATGTTTTACCTTGAACACAGTGATCTGTGAACAGAGTTATGTGTATGTTTGATGTTTTTATTCAGTAATTTTGAATGTTAGAGAAAGGGGGAAAAGTTTGTTTAGTCCGTTTTTGTAGGTTTGAAAAAGTGTTCTGAAAAAGTGAATAATGAATATTGAAGTCAAAGAACATCATTTATACTCTCCCAGACACATTAATTTCATTGATTTAATGTTGTGGGACCCTCAACAAGTCAACTTATCCACAGTTCTTAGTTCTTCCGCACATTATCTACGGATTCTGTATATCATCTACGGATGACTTAGAAACATCTAATGATTAAGTATAACTTAAATTTTCATAGGCTACCAATCTATGAAATTAGATTATACTTTTTGTACTGGCTCATCCATAGTTAGCAATGTACGAATGGACAAATTTAATAAAGTTACCACACTGTAGCTTCTGCTGACACTTGAATTGCATTGTAGCTTCTGTTGATGCTTAAAAGGAACTATGGCTTCAACTGATGCTTAAAAAGCACTGTGCGACCTTATTTTATTGTATGGTTCAAGTCCACTACTTAGAACCATTTATTGCTTTTGGACTTTTTTGACTTTGTATTCATGATAATTATGCACAAGAAAGTTTAAATTTTAAAAAAACTTCATGTATCCAAGAGCCAAGATGGTGCCCAGGTTCCAATTCCTTCAAATTGATAATGGAATAGACAATTCTCTTGATGGATTAACTTATTTTCATGATTCTACTCCCCCTAAATTTTTGATTAATGATGAAAGAATGCATTTATCATAAATTTGTAAGAAGGTTATCATGAAGAACGTGTGCCAGTGTGATAATGCACAAGCATATATATACACATATAATGGGATCATACTATAATACTAAGCCTCCTCCTGATGAGTTATTTTGTTGAATTGATACCTGAACTTAGTTCTGATTGCAAGTATATTGTCCACTTAAATCCATACAAGAGTTAGTGTATCAACTATGCATGTTGTTTATCATATTTTCATGTTGGTTAGGTAATAATAGTTGTGGGCTTCACATTCAATTCACAACATCTAAGTAACTATGTACTTTAAGTTATAAGTTCTATCTTGAGATGCATAGGACATCTCATTAATGCATTGATATAAAAGCTCTAGATAAATATACAATTGATCACATAGGATTCTTTTGAGAGGTTAGATATGATCTGCAGGTCCGATGAAGGGAGTCACTTACAACACAACAACACAAAGAGAAGAATAACTAAACTTTATCAAACTATGAACTGGATTAACCACAAGTAAAGATACTAAGAACACAATTAATTAAGAGACAGAACACAAGAGCAAAATACACAAGAGTATGGTTTTCAAGATGGCAGTATATTGCTTTCTCAATGTTCTATTACAAGTGTTACAAAGCATAAATGAAAGATACAAGAACATGAGATACTTATACTACATCCTACAACCGGCCATACTATGAAAGCCAACTGGATACAATTGATTAGACACAAAACAAAATCAATTGTAGAGTCAAATGGCAGATTGCCTTTTGACTAGTGACTATGACATGCCATAGCTCACATACTTATCTATTACAAAAATGATAAAGTACATGAAGTAGAAAGTTAAAGACTCAAGACCTCAATGTACAGTTGCCAAAAGCATGGACTTTTTCACCAACTCATGTAAGTTGGTGACTTTACAAAGTTGCAACAGAAAGGGGTCCAGATTTATGAAAAAGTACATCAGATAAAGCATGTTACTAAAAGTCTTTGGAAGAAATCTGTCTTCAAGAGTTGAGCTTCGGAAGACTTTGTCTCTAAAGTTTTGGAAGACTTCATCTTTGGCTTCAGAAGATATTGCTCTTGGCTTCGGAAGATTTTACAATTAGAGTATTTTTTGTTGCTTGTGTAAAACTTCCTAAGCATTCTTCTTCAATGCACTTGTGCAGCATGCTGGATAGACTTTGGATGTTTGGGTTGCATCAGCCTGTTCATATATTCTTTACAAACTCCCCCTAGGTTGATGCTACCAAAACACTTAGTAGACTTTCAGATTTCAACAGTCCTTATTAGGATGATCACCATTCCTTTCTTCATGAGGTGATCAGGATCCTTCAGACTATCAAAATGTCTTATCATGTCAAAGAGATCATGCAGAGGCAACTGAAACATGTCTTGCCAAGTGTAAATGTATTCAGTGCCTTGATATCTAATGACATGCCATCTTTCCGGATTTGTAGTGTATGTCCAGGACAAGATGCGTCTTCCTGATGCTAGAGGAGTTGTTTGAATGGGAGATGATGTAGCATCCTCTGGTTGCACATGCTCAGGATGTTCTGACTCATCTTGAGGTTCAGAAAAGGATGCAGTCTTCTTCTTCTTTGGCTTTGGTCTAGAAGTCATCCTTTTTTTCTCTTTTCAACTTTTAACTGAGAAGACTGGCCTGCAGTACCAAATTGATCTTCATTGTCTTTCTCAGTTGGGTCTTTTACGCTCACAGGTTTAGATTGAGAGTGAGATTGACCCTGCTGTGGACCAGAAGATGAAAGCTTGCTGAGATTTAGTAAGAGGTCAAGGTTGTGTTGTCTTTGGTTGTTCAACCTTAACCTTCACTTCAGGTGGGGCTTGACTTGGAGGGGAATGTAAGTCAACCAGCTCTCCACTCTTGATATTCTGCTTGATCACCCAGATATGCTCATCCATAGTGGATAGAGACATGGGGCCAAGTCTCCTTTCGAAGTATCCATGCAGCTTCAAGAAGCTCATCATCCTCTACTAGTCAGCAGACTTCTTCATGTTCTTTTGGATGATGGTTATTGATTTAGCAGCTTCTTCCCTTAGCTTCCTTTTAGTTGTCTTTCTTTCTTTGACTATCTCAAGTTCGAGTTGTTTGAGGTACTCAAACTCAACATAGTCATTGGACAAGGGAAGAAGTGCTTCTGCCTGATAGAGGCATGTGGCACTCAGGTAGTAGATCATCTTGATCCTATCTTCTTCTTTATCTACTTGAGGTTCTTGTTGAACCACATCCTCTTTTGTAGGACTTTCTTGAACTAGGGAGAGGGTAGGCATATGCTTGTACAATCTTTTCTTTCTTATGTCTTCTTTTATTTGTACTAGAAGCTCTGCAACTTCTGCCTCCTTCTTCTCCCTTGACCTTCCAGGTCAACCAGTTCATTTAACTCCTCTAAGGGAAGAGAAATGACATTGTCTATGTCATAGTTCCTTGTCTGCAGATAGTTTATCCTGACTGCCCTTAACTCATCATTTTAAGTATTTGGTCTGGGGGCAACCCTGATAGCAGACTCCATGAGTCTTGAAGACTGAACATAGGAACTTTCTCCCCTTAACTTCCTTTCACTCTCTCTCTTCTCCTCCTCAATCTCCTCAGAAGTCATTTTTCTTTTCCCTTTGTCACTCACAGAGATTTGTGACTTAGGGTGGAGAGAGCTTTGGCCATCATTGCTTGGTGTAGCTTCCAAACTCTGGCCAGAGAGAGGTTGAGAAGCACCTTCACCAGTAGGTGTCTCAAAAAGGGCATTGATCTCTGTAGCAGTTGTTGGTGTTAAGACAAGGCTCTCAGGTTCTATCACTGGGCAGCTAATCTTAGGGTCTGCCTCAACATCCAGTTGACCGATGACATTGCCTGATTCCTATAGTCTTCTTCTAAGACTGAACTTTGCAGTGATCCGGTCTTGGATTCTTTGAGCCAACTTGTCAGCTTGTCTTGATTGTCTTGGATTGACAAATGGCATGTTGACTAAATCTAGATTGTCATAATAGTTCAAGGTCTGAAAATTGAAGATCTCTTGCTGCCCTTGAACTTTCATGATGATTAGGGCTCTCTTTTTGCTGTCATACCTCCACCTAATGTGTGATTTGAAGATGGTGGAGATGACATGGCCCTTGGTATCCTTTCAAAAAGACTTTGTATGGAGTTTATGTAGTCCACATCAAGGTGAACTTGAGGAGGTTGCTGAGAAGGTACAATTGCAAGTGAGGATGGTGAGTACTCAGTGTCCATTCTCCTTGAAGAACTCCTAGGTTCTGTGATTGTAATGACTTTCTCCCCCTTTTTGGTAGCATCACCCACTTGCAGAGGTGAGCCAGGAGTTAGGTCAATCACAACCACAAGTTCTTGTGTTTCTGGTTGAGCTCCTCTTAAAGGTCTCCCAGCTAGTTGTTCCTCAAGATATGAAATCTCAAGTTGCTGATCATTGACCCTTTTCTGCAAGGTAGTCATTTGAGATTCAAGATGACTAACCTTGGAAACTAAATAGGTGCACGTTTGAGACAGTTTTTGCACCTTTAGTCTTAAATTCCCCTCATCTTTATTAGAAGAATCATTAGGGGATGAGATGATTGGGCCAAAGTCCTCACTCTCACCACTAGCTTCAGGTTCTTGGCTGTTGAATTTCCTCTGCTAATTGGCAATCTCAGTTGAGATGCCAATGGGCTGAGTTGCCACGGTTGATGTCTTAATGATGTAATCACTTTCAAAAGTGAGAGGCTCTTCCATATGGACATCCTGAACATGTTTAGAAGTGTCAACCTCAGTTGTAGGTGACTAATTTTGGCTAGAAGTAGGAGACTCTGGAGCACTCATCTCTCTTTGAGTAGGGGAAAAGAAGAGAGAATCATGGTACTCACTGAAACCTAGATCTTCATCAGTATAGAAGTCAAGGTTAGGATAGGTTGATTGAGATCTAAAGGCTGGGGATGGTAACTGTCCCCTGAAGGTTGATCACTTGAGTGTTGAGACTCAAAGTTAGGGCTTAAGGCAGTTTGGGAGAGGTGGCTAATGAACTCATTAGGATGAGCATGAGGAACCTCAACACTGATCCTTGAAGAGATGGGAGTGGCCTAATCCTCAGGAGAAGTGGGAGCTCCAATGTCCACTTCCTCCTGTATGGGTGAGTGTATAGGGACCTGCAAAGACTGAATAGCCTGAGTAGGGGTTCGTTTGTATTTCCTTTTGTAAGTGAGGGTGATTTTAAGCTGTTTGGATGGTTTGGATGTAGAAGATGCGAGTTCAACACTAGCTGGTTCTTCAAGGTTGTCACCTTGAGCAATAAGCTCTAACATTTTTGGGACTAGGGCTATTTCTACCCTAGAGATGCCAACAGTGGGCTTTCTTAGTATTTTAAAGATGTCGGGCTTCATCTGTCCCAGTTTAAGAATGTTACCTGTTTTCCTTAACTATGAGCCCAGTTCACAGTTAAGAATGTACTGGACATATCTTAGGAACATTTAATATTCTAAGGAGTCCAATTTTGCAAGTAAATTAGAATAAAAAAATTGAGAGTACCTGAACTTTACCCCCCTGAATCACTCCATGGATAATGAAGGATAAATCCTCAAGAATCTGGTCCCATCCACCATGCTTGCTAGATAAGCTGTGGATAACCACATGGAGCAGGAATCTCCACTAGGATGAAACCTTCCTTTCCTGAAGGTCTTGACAGAGTAGTCTCTTTCATAGCCCATTTGCTCAAAAGAATGATTGAAAGCTTCCTTTGGGAAGAACATCTCATATTCTTCATCATCCAGCTGAAGATACATGTTGATGATGGCCCGAGTGATGAAGATTGTTCCCCCTGCACTGTGGCAGACAATGCCTTCTCCCCATCCATTACGACCTCTTGGCATGTCTTCCAGAATTCGAGTAGATGATCTTCATAGAGTGGAGGATCAATGGTTAGGGAGGTGAAGTAGTTGGACAAAGTTAAGAAGTGGCAAACCTCTGATCTTTCTCAGAGCTTAATAGAGCAACCTAGTTGTCTTGCCTGTGTAGCTGCATGGTAAAGTTCGGTTCATTTTCTGTGAACGGGGTTGACCATTGTGAGGTAGATTAAGGATGAAGAAAGAAAGAAGAAAGAATTTTCACAGAGAATTTTGGGGTTTTAGGTTTGGAGGAAGAAGCAGATGATAGAAAGAAAGGTAAACCATTGGGTTTATATGTGAAAATAATTTTAGATAAAGTTTAATGAAAGAGGATAAACTTTGAAATCCGGATGTCGGTCCCACCTCTGAAAAAGTAGTTTACTTTTGCTCAAAAAGTAGTTTTCTTGGAATTCATAAAGCTTCCGAAGGTAAATTATCTTCAGAAGTTTTAGTAAAAAAGCTTCCGAAGCTAAAATGACTTCGGAAGAATTTCCTGAGAGTTTTGAAAATTCTGCTTCGGAAGAAAAATTAAGACTTGAATGCTTTGTTCACTAAAGAACAAAGCTTCCGATAGTTAATTTCAATCGGAAGAAAAAGGTCCTTGAAAACATATCAGTGTCTGAGACAAGTATTTAAGTTTCGGAAGATATTTAAGAAATCTCTTCCGAATGTAAAATTTCTTAGACAGTCATTTGTTTTGAAGGTATAATTTTCTTTCGATGATAAAGACATATCTTCCGAAGGATCCAAAATTTTTCAAAAATCTAAGGAAAGTCTTCAAAAAGATTTTCATCCAAAGAAAACAAGAGCTTATGAAAGTGGTGAACTAGAAAACTTAGGACACACATATTTTAAGAAATAATAAGAATTAGTTTTAAGAAAAAGCTACTCAAAGTTGATCATCCCAATACCTAATATTAGATATTTAAATATTTTTTTTATTAAAAGCCTATGTAAACAGATCAACATATTGTTCATTTGTGTGAACCTTGACTAGAGTAATTAACCCCATTTCATAATTATCTCTTATTAAATGATACATGATATTGATGTGCTTGGTCCTTGAGTGCTGCATAGGATTCTATGTGATTGAGATAGCACTATTGTTGTCTATTTGAATGGGAGTCTCCTTGAAGTTTAACCTATAGTCCAGCTTCTGATTCTGAATCCAAGGCACTTGAGCACAGGAGATTTAGCAGCAATGTATTTAGCTTTACTAGTTGATGCAGAGACACATGATTGTTTCTTGCATTGCAATGAGACAACCCTTCCACCAAGAAACTAACATCCCCTAGATGTAGACTTTGCAGTCATGTTGCAACCACCATAATCACTATCTGTATAAACATACAGATTAAAGTCAGAATTCTTAGGATACCACAAACCAAGTGTTGAAGCACCTTTGAGGTATCTTAGAATCCTCTTGACTGTAATATGGTGAGACATCTTAGGGTTGGCTTGATATCTTGCTCAAATATATGTAGCAAACATGATATCAGGCCTACTAGCTATGAGATACATAAGAGACCCAATCATAGCCCTGTAAAGGTGTTCATCCACACACTTCCCCTCAAGATCAGGTCCAAGGGAGTGGTTTCTTGCTATGGGTGTCTTAGCAATCTTACAATCAATCATGTTGAACCTCTTGAGTA
>BJCM01207149.1:0-16967 GCA_018326385.1 Flaveria bidentis
CAATTGTATCCAGCTGGCTTTCAAAGTATAGCCGGCTGTAGGATGTAGTATAAGTATCTCATGTTCTTGAATCTTTCTTATATGCTTTGTAACACTTGTAATAGAACATAGAGAAAGCAATATACTGCATTCTTGAAAACCATACACTTGTGTTCTTTGTGTTCTGTCTCTTGCATTACTTGTGTTCTTAGTATCTCAACTTGGTTAATCCAGTTTACTGTTTGATTAAAGTTTAGTTAATCTCCTCTTTGTGTTGTTGTGTTGTAACTTACACCCTTCAACGATCCTGCAGGACCATACCGAGATTAGTAGCTAATTAACTAACTAACCTAAACTTAATTACTAAGAAACTAACTAACACCAAATTATGACACCTAGCATTGCCATGACAGTAATCACCCTTAGAGCTTGCCACCTAGCAACTCATATGACACTTATAACCTTCTTAATTGTGACACTTAACACTCTTTTAAGCTTGATATCTAATCCCTAAGATAAACTACCACAAATTAGAAGCAATGATGAAAATCATGATGACATGTCTGACTCTCTTGAAACCTTCGGCCAATGGAACTAACACAACCCCAAACCACCACAACCATAAACCGTCACCATCATCTTTTGTTCACTAACCGATTATCACCCTCATGTACAACATGGAAAAGTTACTTTCCCAAGCTTATAATCAAACAAGAACCCCAAGCGGATCATCAAGAGTCTAACCAAGCAATTCCCTTAAGTTTTCACTCATCCAACAAGGTATGATCCTCAAATCTATAACTAACAAATTATATATGTGTTTAACTAACACATATGATTAACCCTTTAGCTAAATTATCAAGGTTCTTTGCAAAAACTCATAAACACCTGAATTTTATCAAAAATCAGTATGAAAGGATTCAAAAACAGAAAGTTTGAAGGTTTTATAAAAATCAAAGAGTTAATTCAAAAATAAAAGGGTTAAAACATAGATATTCTTGATGAATCAGATTACATACTTAAATGACTGTGATTGTGGGAATAAAATTAGGAACTTGTTAGAAGATATTAGAAATAGCTTTCTGTGAATTTTGATGGAGTTATAACAAGTAAATTAATTTATATAAATTATTTAAGTTAATGAAAGAAAATTATCAACCGGAAGATCCAAACCTGGTAAGGAGCTAAAGAAATTATATGACAATCCATATATTTTATAGGACCTTTAAAATAAATTTCATGATCTAATTTGTAGTTATGCTTGAATTATATATTTTAGAAGAATCTGATATTTGAAAATCGGGAAAATAACTAAACTATAAGATAAATCATCAAAAATTTATATTAAATTTTATATCTTGATTAGATCCATCTGTATAAACTTGAGAATTTTTAGAGATGTTCTGCTATTTTTACCAATTATTATTAAACTGCTAAAAATTATAAGAAAGGGTTCTGTTATGAATCGGCACCCTATAAATTTATAAGGTAATATATATTTTATTATATAGATTCTGATAAATGTTGGTAAATTTTAAGAACCCGTAGATATTTTTGCTAGTTTATTCTAGTATTTTAAAATTTTAAGAAAATAATCTATAACTAGTTGATATATAAGTTAAGAAAGATTTTTATATGCTTTAGCTGTAAAAATTTTGTGACATGTGGATAATTATAACATCTGTTTTGATTTTTGTAATCTAAGGTGCTGAAAATTTTAAAGAAAAGATATTTATCTCTATTCTATAAATATTTTTATAGGTTACCTGCTGAAATAAGATGTGAGACTCATAGCCCCGTTTTATTCATATAAGCTTTTTGGTGGACAAAGCATATTTTTTTATGATTGATACAATTATGTAAGATTTTGAGATGTACTGTCATTTATGTTACAACCATTAATTCGGATGTGGAACCGTTGGATAATATAAGTAGCGCTACTTAGAAAAATATTTCCTGCACCAACAGGATGAGTGTTGTGATGCTATATTATCTGATATTATGAATTAGGATATGACAGTTATGAATCATCTGAGTATTAAGTAAGGTTTGGTTGTATTTGACGCATCAAAAATATTTTTTTTAAACTAAACCTATGATCTCACTAACTTTATGTTGACCATTTTGAGTATGCTTTTTCAGGAAATCATCATGTCTAACAGTATAATATTCTCTGTTGATATGAATAACGGCTGGGGAGAAATAACGAGGAAAGTTTGTGTGAATCTGACAGTTAACCTCTATGACTTCAGTGTATTGGTGGATGTTCATTTCCATCTTCTCTGAAGATGTAGCTGTTAGAATTTATGTTTGTAATGGGATTATATTATATCAAATTTTGACTACTCATGATATGATGTAATCCTAACTTTAATTATCTATATGATAAATATTAGGTTATGATATGTTCTTGTATGTTAAATTAATTATTCTTGATCAATGCGTTCTGAACAAGCGAGTCACATCCAACACATTTCACGCTTCTGCCGGGATGTGACAGTTCTTCACAGAGCATGGACATTGAGGACTCACCATCCTCACTTGCAACTTTCCATACTCAGCAATTTCCTCAAGTTCACATTGATGTGGACTCTATAGACTCCTTCATTCAGAGTCTTTTTGAGGAAGGTATACCAAGGAAAGTGTTATCTCCACGTTTAGGAACTTCCAACTACATCATAGTGTGGATGTATGATGCAAACAGAAAAACCCTAATTCTTCAAAGAGTTCAAAGGCAGCAAGAAGTCTTCAATTTTTATACCTTGAACAACTATAAAGGTCTTGACCTGATCAACATGACACTTGTCAATCCAAGCCAATCTACACAAGCTGACAGGCTAGCACAAAGGATTCAAGATAGAATTACTGAAGAGTTCAGTCTAAGAAGGAGACAAGGCAATTAGGTAATACTATTGGTTAACTGGATATTAAGGCAGACCCAAAGATTAGCTTCGAAAGGAAACCTTTATCGAAGGTCCAGTGGTAGAGCCTGAGAGCCCTGTCACACCTATAACTACTTCAACAATTCATTCCCTCAGTGAAGCGCCTATTGGTGAACAGGTATCATAACCTCTCTCTGGCTAGAGCTTGGAGGTTACACCAAGCAATGAAGGCCAAAGCTCTCTCCACCCGGAGTCACAAAGGTTTGTGAGTGACAAAGGGAAAAGGAAAATGACTTCTAAGGAGATTGAGGAGGAGGAGGAGGAGAGAGAGAGGAAGATGAAGCTAAGCGGAGAAAGTTCCTCTGGGTCTGCAGGATTCATGGAAGTTGCAATCAGGGATGCCCCTGGACCAATCACTCAAGATGATGAGTTAAGGGCAGTCAAGATTACTTACCTGCGAACTAGGAACTATGACATTGATGAGATTATATCTCTCCCCTAAGAGGAGCTTAATAAACTGGCTGACATGGAATTGTCAAGAGAGAGGAAGGAAGCAAAAGATGCAAAGTTATCTCTCTAAATCAAAGAGGACAAGAGACAAAAGAGATTGTATTCCCACTCTCTCCCTAGTTCAAGAAAGTCCTGCACAAGAGGTTGTGGCTCCACAAGAACCTCAGGTAGACAAAGAGACTGATAGGATTAATATGATCAACTACCTGAGTGCCATAGGCCTATACGAGGCATCTGCACTTCTTCCCTTGTCCTTTGAGTACATAGAGTTTGAGTATCTCAAAAAGATTGAGCTTGAAATACTTAAAGAACAAAAGGTAACTACGAGAAAGATGAGGGAAGATGATGCAAGGTCAAGAGCCATCATCCAAAAGAACATGAAGAAGTTTGTTGATAGATAAAGGATGATGAGCTTCTTGAGGTTGTATGGATTCTTAGAAAAGAGACTTAGCCTATGTTTCTATCTTCAATGGATGAGCATATTAGGGTAATCAAGCAAAAGATCAAAAGAGGAGAGTTATTTGACTTACACTCCCCTCCAAGTGAAGTTCTTCCTGAAGTGTAGGTCAAGGTTGAACAACCTGAGACAACACAACCTGAATCTCCTGCTAAGCCTAAGCAAGCTTCATCTTCTGATCCACAGTCGGGTCAAACTCCCTCTCCTTCTGAACCTATGAGGGAGGAACACCCAACTGAGCAAGACAAAACTGATCAACAAGGTGTTGCAGACCAGTCTTCTTAGTTAAAGTCATCAAAGATGAGGAAGAGGATGGCTTCTAAACCACAATCAAAGAATAAAAAGAAGTCTAAACCATCCACCTCCATACCTCAGGGTGAATTAGATCAACCTAAGGAAGTGCATGAAGAGGTAGCCCAATCAACTCCAATTCAAATGGCTCCTCTTGCTTTTGAGAGACCCATCTTATCATGGACCTTCACAACTAATCGAGAAAAATGGCATATGACCAGAGAGCAAGGTGGTGTGAATGAATGAATACACATGGAAAGATCTATTTAACTTACCTCTTCATGATCTCTTTGAGATGAGAAGATACTATGAAAGTCTGAGTGAACCTGACCATCTAATGAAGAAGGGCGTGGTCATCATCATGATGAGGACTGTCAACTGATGAAGATCTTCAAATGTTTTGGTAGCATCAGCCTAGGGGGAATTTGTAAGGATTCCAATAAGTCTGATGCAGTCAAAACATTCATAGCATCGAAATTCTCTCTACATGCATGCACTAAAATACTGAAGTAGAAATGCTTCGGAAGTTTTACATCTTACATGAGAATTATTCTAAGTGCAAAATCTTCTGAAGCCAAGACCAATATCTTCCGAAGCCAAATATGAAGTCTTCCAAAGCTACAAAGACAAAGTCTTCTGGAGCCAGTTTATGAAGACAGATTTCTTTCGAAGATTTTATGTATATGTTATTATCTAATGTACTTTTCCATAAAGCTAGACCACCTTTCCGCTACAACTCTGTTTGGTTCACCAACTTTCATAAGTTGGTGAAAAGGTCCATAATTTTAGTAAACTGTGTATTGAGGTCTTGAGTCTGATTTTTCTACTTTATGTACTTTATCATTTTTGTAATATATTAGGATGTGACCTATGGCATGTCATAGTCACAAGTCAAAAGGAAATCTGCCTTTTGACTCTATATTTGATTTTGTTGTCTAGTCTTATGTATCCAGTTGGCTTTCAAAGTATGGCCAGCTGTAGGATGTAATATATGTATCTCAAGTACTTATAACTTTCCATTATGATTTTGTAACACTTTGTAATAGAACTTGAGAAGCAAAATACAGCATTCTTAAAAACCAAATACTTGTGTTGTTTGATATCTTATTCTGTCTCACATTTACTTGTGTTCTTAGTATGTCTTACATTAGTTAACCAGATCCCTATTTGATCTGTTAAGTGTTCTAAAGAACTCTCCTCAATTGTGTTCTTATGTTGTAAAAGTTTATAACCCTCTTCTAACGGTCCTGCATAAATAATTTATAACTTTTATAAATAATTAAACCTGATCTAGTTCGTAAATAGCAATTATTAAATTAAATGAGTTTGTAAATCGTTGTCTAAGGTGTAACTCTTACAAGTACTAGTTGCCAACGTGACAAAATTGAACCCGTACATAATCCAACACTGACAACAAAGGTGGGGGTGTCAACCCGCTAGCACTAGCAATACCTTTTCACGACTCCAAAACTAGAGTTAAAAGGTTATAAAAATGACATGGAAACTTAAGAGCAAGAACTTTCTAATGCAAGAGATCCAAACTCAATCTTATTACCCAAATAGCATACATAAGTCAAAATAAAAATATAGTCACAACATCGTTTAAAAACATTTGAGCAAGCATTTCCACTAAGTAAAACATATATTAAAAGCGCTCGTGAAACTCAATTCTAATTAGGAAGTATGAAACTAAAGCCCGAAAGTCACAAACGAACTACAATGTACGACAAAGTCAAATTACAATTTATTTAAGCTAATCAATTACTTTGTTTTAATCAGCTTAGTCAAGTCTTAATCATCAACCATATAACTTAATCTTAGGATTTATAGTTGTAAATGTACGTGCCTAATCGTGTTATTCAATTATGAGTTTATAGTAACTAAACGTCTTATGTTTGACCCTAAATAAGTTTACTAACTTATTTTCATCATTTAGAATTTTTATGTTCAAGTCTGCATTTTTAACTTAATATTTCAGCTTGTTGAGCCGTATGTGCATCGATCTTGCAAGAGCTACATAGAGGTCGAAAAGACATTTAAAGGACACAAATTTAGTGGTATTGGAAAGCTAACACTAAAACTAACTTTCAGAAGAAGAATCACTTTAATTGGATAATGTATGAGGGAAATATGACCTTGTCACACGAACCAACAGTTTGTCAGTATTTTTTAAATTAGACCTTGGAATTTGTTTTCACAATTGGAGGTCCAAAGTTGTCAACTAAAAGTGAGACCAATTAGGTTGGAAATAATCCATATTTGATCCTTATTGATGAGTCTTGAAATGTTAAGTTGACACAAGTTTTCTGTCAAAATTTCTATTAATTTCGTTTCCTAATCGTTGGGGCAACGGTTTTTGTTAGCTCTGAGTGCTTTTACCCAAAAACCTTTCAATAACATATCATAATATTTCTTTTGACCAAGGTACCAAATTTGACCATAATCCGTCATCAAACCTATGTGAACCCATTAAGCGATGCCTAATTTGTTGGTTATTTCTCAAATCGATTTAAGGTCTCGTAACAATTCGTTTTCATGCCTTATAATTAAGAGTAGTTTATTTTTGTATTTTTCATGTTTTAGGTCATTCTTACCCCAATATTGGTCACACTAACCATCAAAATATAGATCACAATAGAACAAAATATCATACATGAAAGAAAACCACAAACTAGGCTATGGTTTACCAATATCTAGACGAACTGATCAACACAATGCAAAAACTTCACGATCAGCCCGTGAATATGCCAAAAAGATTATTATTAGATAATGATTCAAGGATAAAAGATGAAAAACTCAAAAACATGATCAAACGATCATCAAATCATTAAAGTAAAACGTAAAATCTTACCAGAATTCCTAGATGATCAATGTCTCACTAAGGACAACACTTGATTGCTTGAGACATATGAAAAGCATTGGAGAAGGGATGTATGTGATCTATGATAATGATGATGAGAGGATGGGGCTGGGTATTGTTTCTATAGAGAGCAAGATTGAAAATATGAACGTATGAGAAGGGACACCCCCCCCCCCCCCCCCCCCGATGTTTGACAGTGACAAGGGCCAAGGAAGGACCCCTTGTGCCCACGACCCATTTTTCTTTTATTGCTTCGTTCCTATCGTGTCCTTCGCCTATAAACTCGCGTATTCATTTTTTAATTGTTTTACGACTTTTTGTGAGATTTTAAATCGCTAAAGGCTTGATATCTTTAGATTGAATTAATTTCATCTTTAGGAACTTTAGGCCATATTCAATATTAAATTGCTTTCTTTATATTTTTAATGTGACTCTTAGTTGTTTAGCGAGTTATAAATAGTAGTCTAATTTACGGTATATAACTAACATATCAACTCTATTTGATTATTCCCTTAAATTATCCATACGTCTAAGTGTCCAACTCAAATCTTTAGTGCCCGTATCAAACATACCTATGTATGTCACATGACATAAGTCCAATTTACTAATTAAGGTTAAAGTCTAACCAAAGTCAATGGTATTAATTAAAGTCATCTATCAAAACAAGGTTACCTTAAAGTGAAAGCCAACTCAAGCTCAAAGTTAGAGTCAACTGACATGTTTATTTTTATTTTTTATTATTTTTTTAACTAACAAAATTCAATAAAAACTAGCAAGAAGCTAATGAGAGAAACTACAAGAAGCTAAAGCATAAATTTATACCATAATTTCCAATCTAGATTCCCGACCTTTCCTCTAGTTTTAATCCAAAGATAGGAAAGGGTTTTGTTGTCACCTATAATCTCGAACGCACCTTTTCTTTTGTTGTTAAAAGTCCTCTCATTTCGGCCCTTCCAGATGCACCACAACGAGATTAGAAAATTGGCATAAATTAGACTCTTG
The DNA here is from genome assembly GCA_018326385.1 of Flaveria bidentis. Classification (NCBI taxonomy): domain Eukaryota; kingdom Viridiplantae; phylum Streptophyta; class Magnoliopsida; order Asterales; family Asteraceae; genus Flaveria; species Flaveria bidentis. The sequence goes on from BJCM01207149.1 coordinate 7,982, forward strand.
AGACCACTCGACCCGAGGAGGTAGCTAACATGATGAAGAAGAAGTTCCACTAAGGTGATTTTAGGTCTCGACATTTTAATCCAAGTGAAAATCGAGTCCCAAACCATATGAGCTACAAAATGTGATCTGCATTCTCCTCGTACAATCTACAAGCAGAACAAATAACTTTATTTACGATACCATGTTTTAGGCTTTGGATGGAACTTGGTTAGAGACGGCTCTCCAAGCGAACACATTAGTCTTGATAGGCACCCATCTGGACCAATGAAAAACTTGATCAACAAAAGTGTTGGATCTTGAAAGGCTGGTGCAACCAAAACTAAACACTTAGACTATTTTTTTGGTACAACTTATAAAGGACTTCCAAAGCTAAGTATGGACTTCCAAAGGAAATTGAGTTCTTCCGAAGACAAAGTGTAAGATCATCTTCCGAAGGAAAAGCTCCAACTTCCGAAGACAAAGTCTCCTCTTCCGAAGTTCAAGACTTAGAAGAATTCAAAGACAATGACTTCTAAAGAAGAAGTCCTCAAGCCACGGAAGAAGCAGCTTCTTCCGAAGTATAAAAGGCTTTAGAAGAACTTGTTCTTTCGAAGCCAATTAACCTTCGGAAGATGCTGCTATGGACTAGTGGACATAAGTATGGTTCTTTGACATTCCGCTGCAGACCTCTAATACTACAAGGTGTTTACCCAAAAGGCCATGTAGTTGACCATACTTTATTCCAATGTTCACCTTTGTTTGTTAGTACAGTTGCTAACTTTAGTTGGTGACAAAGGTAAGTCATGGACATGTCATGACTAACATATCTTAGATAAGACATTATCTAAGATACCTTAACTATAGCTTTGTAGTATCTGCTTTACTTATAGGATTTTAGTTGGTATCAAAGTATAACCGGCTATAGGTGATAGTATATATTGTTTCTCATTGTAACTCTTGTATTATGCTTGTAAGAGTCTTGTAAACTTGGATTTGAGAAGTAATACATACAAGTACCTTGAAAATTATTTCTTTATGTTCTTAAGTTACTTAGTATATTATAATAAACTCTTTGAGAGATTATGCTTCATCATAACCGTGTGAGTACAAGTGAGTTTGAGAGAAACAAAGTGTTTAGTGACATATATCGATCCTACAATTGGTATCAGAGATTTTTAGGTTCTTGATTGTGTGATCTTACTATCCAAATCAACTTGTTTTCACTCTTTCCTTCACCACAGTCTAAAATGGCCCTTATTCAAAAATCTGAAGTTGCAATGGGGACGATGACTAAAGCACCTATCATCACCCCTGAAAACTTTAGACAATGGAGTAGACGTATAGAAGGTTTCATCAGATACCTTAATGGTAAGATGTGATTGTCTATTATCAATGGTCCTTACAAGCTCAAGGTTGTTGCATCTGGGGGGAAATGATGCCATGATCGAGAAGGTTATTAAAAACTACTCTGATGAAGACCGGAAGAAGATGGACATAGATAGCAACGTTATAATGGCTCTTATGACTGTTATACCCAACTCCGTCATGGTGGGGTTTGAGCATTGCAAGTCAGCTAAAGAGCTGTTTAATGCACTATCACAGATGTACTCTAACTCCAACGATTCCAAGAAATATCCACTCAAGCAATAGTTTGAGAACTTTACCTACATTGCTGGAAAGACCCTTAGCTAGAAATACTTCAGGTACATGGATCTTATTGCTTCCCTTTAATATGTGGGAGTTACCATTGACTTGAGACACCTCTCAAGGAAGTTCATGAGTGTTGTTAGGATCGTGTACTTGACGAATACTAATAGATTTACGAGTATACCGAATTAAATAGTGCGGAATCCTATTTGATTGGCGATCCAATCAGTGAGAATGCACGTAGAATAAATTAAAGATTGAATCTAAACGTTAAGAATGATTAGCAATCGATCTAATGCGATCTATGAAGTTGGAACAGGTTACTAGAGGTCTCTGGACAGCTAGGGTATGTCTGGGTATCGAATTATGCAAAGTGTCCTATTTTTCCACGATTTAAGTGGTATTTATAGGTTAGGGTTTCTCAATCGTGCAACTGGACCATTTACATGGTTCAGTCGTGCGATTGAGTTATGCGGTTGATCCATTCGTATGACTGAGTGTTCAGTCGTGCGACTGAGCCAATCTTATGTTACAATCATACAACTGATCCAGTCTCCTGGTTCATTCGTACGACTGGTTCATTAGCATGAAGTTGTTCATGCGTATGGTCCATTAGCATGGGCCAATCGCATGAGAACTTCATATGATTAAGTTTGAATATGTTTCATAATAATTAATTGACTTAGATTTATTAAAACAACCACAACCTATATAGTTAGTTCAATAAGCGTTATTACATACCAAGCAATGAAATATTTAACATTATAAGCACAACCACACATTGTATTTCATTCAGTACCCATTCAATTACATAGGTGTAAGACAATAAAAACATATTACATTAAGTTTAGAAACTAAGGACACATGTATCTACAAACTCCCCCTTGGACCTAGTTTCATCTAAGGTCTTACATCCTTCATAAGTTCCTCAAACATCTAGTACTTCTCTTCTCTTGTGACTCGTGTATCTCAAAAGCAAAATAGAGTCGTATCACGTTCTGAAATTGTAGAGCTTGTAAAATATCTTGAGAGTCATATAACAGTGGCCACTTGTATAATGTATAGACATCATTAGCAAACAAGTTTGTAAGACACATTGGGTCAAACACCCTGATGGTTTCCATTATACCATTCTTGTTCAAAACTATGACTGCCTCTCTTGTCCTCCAATCATAGTACCACCATTTGAAGTGTGGAGTGAAGTCCTGTGGCATTTCCCGTAGAGGGATCTTATACATTGAGCGCGGAGGACTCCACTTCAGCATTATTTTCGGTTTTCTAGTTATGGCATCAACCTCATACCATCTGATATACCTCGTTGGTTGTTGAGGTTTGAAGTTGACCCATCTAGTGTGGTACTCTCTCTTTAGAGCTGCTTCAAACCAGCCAGACATTTTGCGTGGGTCAGCGCATAGAAATTTCAACTTTGCTAATTGGTTAAGCTCAAATCCAGGAAGAGTCTTCAGGTCGTGTGAGAACCTAAAGTACTCAATCCCTTTCTCACATTTAACTGCATAAACATTAAGATCTTCAAAATGTGCCCACGCGATGATTTTGCCCGACACCTTGTGATGTTTCTTCATACAGCTTCGTGTAGACAGTTGACGTTGAAGCACTGCGTTGGGCTCTTATTTCTTCAAAGCATGCAGCCCATTCAGCCTTTCTGATATTGACTTCAGCTTCTGAGGCTTGGGCCTTATCTTCATTCTTGTTAGACTCTTGTTCCATTTTATCCAGATTCTCAAAAGTTTCACTGACAAGATTGTCGCCCAGATTGGGAACGAAATTACCCTCAATGTCATTGTACTATGGATAATGTTGGTCTGTGACATCTTCAATCTCGATCTCATCAACGTTGTTGAGCTCGTCGTCACTTTCCACATGGACTGTTGGAGCATCTTTCACGATCTCATCAGGATTGAGTCGGAACATTTCAGCAAGTTGCTCGTCGGTGAGATTATGAATTATCTCTCCTTCTTCAGGAGTGTAAATCACCGATCTCCTGACTATTCCCTACAGATCAAGAATTGTCGTGAGCTAAGTCTTGATCTGTTGGAGGGGAGCAACATCATATTCATCTCTTTGATAATTTGGATCTGATTGATTTAATACATAGAACATAACAACCATTAGTCAACAATCAAAGCAGTAAACATCAAAAATCAAAATATAAACATTATATACATTAGTTTGATACAATATTCAGTTACACATGATTTTTAAATAACAAACACAACTAAGTATTACTCTTGTCTTGTATCATGTGCCCCTCTGCTGACAAGGCTGATGTGGAGGCACCTTGGTCTTGTGTTTTCTTGGTCCTCCTTTCACTTGCAGATGTGGCACCCGCAGCAGATGTATCATCCTCATCATCATCATCAACATCATCACCAATATCATCACCAGCATCAGTATCATCCCCTTGATCATCACCATCATCATTATCATCATCACTGTCATCATCATCACCATCATCTCCATCTCCTTCTCTGATCTTTAGAGGCTCATCCTTTGATCCTTTTAGCCTCAGCATGATGGTCTTGTTGGTAGCCTCCAACTCCTCTAACCGTTTTGCTGAATGGACATGTTGCTCCTGGAGTTGGGACATCTCTAAGCTCTGGGCAGCCATCTGTTGTGCATGTTGCTCATTCAGGTGAGCCTGCTGAGATATCTGCTGAGATTGTGCAGAAGTAAGCTCTACTAGCTGACGAATCTGGGCAGTCTTCTCGTCAACGCCTGCTAACAGCCTCAGCACCATACAATTCAGTGTTGAGAGTTGTTCCTCTACCCCATTGGGAGGTAGAGGTGATCCAGATAAAAATAAGGGATAAGATGATGGTCCTGCTGGGTGGCTAGTGGTGGTGGTGGTGGCAGTGGTGAAGATTGGGGGTGGTATAGATGAAGGTGGTGGTGGATGAGCTGTAGTGGTGGGGGAATGGGTGTAGGTAGTGGTGTGTGTGGTGGTAGAGGTGGTGGCAGGTGGTGTGGTAGCAGTGGTGGTGGGTGGACTGGTGGTAGTGATGGTAGGTGGAGTGGTGGTAGTGGTGGTTGTAGTGGTGGTGGTGATAAAGGTCATCCTTCTCCTCTTCGGCTTTATCTCGTGGGGCTGAGCCATCCGTTTCTTCCTCAAAACCCTCGAGGTGGATGCTCCCCCTTGGATACTGGGCTAATCTGGGGTGTAGGTTGGATTAGTCATAGTATCCCCAGACCCTCCCGGGCATTCACCAACCGCCCTAAGCCCTCGCTCGATGGCAACCACCTTGCTGCCCACTGTTCGAGTCAATGGCTCCTCGTCCGACTCCTCTTCCTCATCAGGTCGGAAGTCTTGATGGAAGCCAGCAGTCTCTGTCCCCCCTTGGGTGGGTGCTGGAGATGCTATATCAGCAGTGGGGCCCCTCAATTGAGTGGGCCATGCATCTCTATCATCCCCGCTATCATCGTCATCAGAATCATCAGCTGGGAGCTCGATCTGCTCAGTATCTGAGTCACTGTCGTTGTGGCGCCACTTCCTTCAAGACGGCGCCTCATAGTCTTCACGGGCCAGATGCCCAAACAGCCGCCTCACAGGGGGTTTCACTTGCTTCCCCCTGTATACCTTCAGCCGGCCCAAGGTGGTATCATCCATCACCTCGAGCATTACGGCATCCTCCTTCTCCTTTGGCAACGAAGGGAGATTTTGGTCAATGATTATCTGCATGAATCGAGGGTACATGCAAAAGCCCTCCTTGCCCTTAGCCTCGATGTTCTCCACCGGGTAGGTGAAGATCATCCTGGAGAAGCTGAATGGATGGTTCAGCACCAATGCCACATAGGCGTTCTGTATCAGATCGGACAGCTCATCGAACCCCCCCTCTTCCATGAAGCAATGCACTTGAGCAGCACATGGGCTAAGTACTTAAGCTGGGGACACAGGTTGCTCTTGTTGAGCATACCTGAGTTGATGTCCCCAGAGTACTTGGCCCGCAGGAAATAGCCTCGTACTATCAGTGGGTGTAGACGGGTAGGGCAATCAGCATCATCCCCAAACTCTAATAATGTCCTGAGATCATCCTGAGTAATCTCTATGGGCTGACCAAAGATAGAACTCCTGATCCGGTGGGCGTCTGAGGTCCCGTCAACAACTGCGCCTTCCCAGAAGGCCTGCTGAATCGAGCGGTACGGTGTGCACGGAGTCGAGATGGCACGGAAGATCCTCGATCTCCTTAGGAAGGTAATAATGCCAGAGAAGTCTGAAGCATTCCTTGAGGTCAGATCTAGATGAGCATAGATGTTGTGCTTGGTGCTTATAGTCCAACGACTAGCCATCTGTTACACAATGCATATAAACGTTAGTGTCCGTCAATGAGTAATACTTTGAATCATTTGAACTTGAAATTTTTATGTTCTATCTTGCAAATGAAACAGTGCAACAGAGATCTAGTCGTGCGAATGAGCAAGTGCGACTGAGATCTAGTCGTGCGAATGACCACATACGTACTACTGAACATGCGACTAGTCTCATACGTACGCTATCTCATGCGTTTACACCAGTCGTGCGACTGAACTCATACGCATGGTTCCGTCATGCGGTTTAGCCATTCGCCTCGCTCAATCGTGCGACTGAAGTTCATCAGGTTGTCCATTCGCATGACAGACTTACTGTTCAATTCAAAATCGAATTTTGAGCAAACTTCAATGTTAGACCTCATGGTTTGGCTCATTAGACTCGCATTTTACCAACAGAACACATTATTACCTTTAACCTCACAATGGACTTAGTTTTATTAGTTTATTAGTTAAAGTAAGTCTTGGTTTCTTTTAGGGTTCATATCAATCCATTTTGGGGCATGAATCGATGCACATTTTCATTGATTTCACCGCTCAGTACTTGTATAATCACTACATATCGTCAGTAAGCAATAATAAAAGATCTAGAGGGCTCAAATGAGAATTGGGCAGAGTAACGGTGCTTTGTGCGATTTAGGGGCGATTTGGGAGTGATGAACGACTGTGACCGACTCCCCTCTATTTATACTAGGGTTTCCTTCAGTCGTGCGACTGAGCCCAGTCGAATAGTTGATTCGTGCGACTGCAAATAAGTCAAGCGACTAGCACAGTCAGTCACTTTCAGTCGTGTGACTGTGTCATTCGGTCACCTTCATCCATGCGATTGGCTCAATTTAGTTATCCAATCATGTGATTCTAGTCATGCTAATGGTCCAATCGCACATATGTCCCATACGTGTGGGTTAATTGTGCGATTGGGCTCATTCGTATCCTCCAATCATACGACTGGTCCATACTCATGGTCCAGTCGTGCGAATGAATCATACTCATGGTTTTGACTTTATGACCATTCCACATATTACACCCTTTAACTTATTGATTAAACATTTTGAGCATTTGATCATCTCAGACATGATCCTTTTAACTTTGAAAAATTTTGATCACCTCAGACGTGATCCTTTTAAAAACAATTTTTCATCTCAGATGTGACTCATTTTACATTTGAAAACCTGTGTGGTCGCCTCGGACGTGACCCTTTTAAAATGATTAAGTTCCTTATTCAATTCCATGACATAGTCTGATGTTTAACAACCTAAATTGACGAAATTTAAACAAAATAATAGAAATAAAAACTGAAATTCAAAACTAAGACATGTTTTTGTGATTTTGTGAGGGGTAAATCCTAAGATCTAAATCTAAAGAATCCATTTCCTGAAAAGGCAGCTTCAATTCATTTTGACCATACATGGACCAATTCAATTTGGAATCATACAGGAAAATCAAATCATTCGGGACATGTTATCAAAACCTTTTGATGCTCTATTCTTGTTTTTCATGTAGAGTCGTTAGCAATTTTAGGAAATCATACTGGTACTATTAGATCCCTACATTGATTTGGACTTTCAAGAATTGTAGCCACGATGATAGTCAGTATACTTGTCCTCTTAAATCCATACACAGACTTTTGACCCAGATTGGTGATAGTTTAAGGTTTAATAATTTCAACCAACATTTGAGGAGCCCACACTTATGTGGTAATCAACATTCCTCAGGAGATTTTTGAGCGGTCTACGAGTATTTTGACAAGAAGAAACTATTCTTAGAGCTTTCAAAGAGAAGCCAAGCCTTATGTCAGTGCCATCGCACAGCAGAGAGGCGGCAAATAACAATGAATTCTAGAATATCTAGGTTATGCATATCCTCATGTCAGTGCCATCGCACAGCAGAGAGGCACACAACCTATCTTCTTGTTAGAGCATCTTTATTTTTTCTTTTGCACATAACGCACAAACAACATAAGTTATTAGCTTCATTGAGTTTATTTCTCATTTTTCCGTGCTTTGTCTTTTTATGGTCATCCGCACACATTTGTGGCGTTTATTTGCTCGTCACCCCTTATTGGAATTTGTTGATTGTGTTAACCTAAGATGGGGACCCACAGTCAGTTGAACAACTTAGTTTGATCTTGAGATCACCAACACGGTCTAGTCATCTATTTTGTTGAATCTACCGACATATCATCTGTGGTCTAGCAACCTATAGGTCTACTTTCTTTGTGTTACCTTAGTAGTAACCAGTTTTACTATCATTTTTCCTTTTATATTGCTTAGACTACACAGAATTATACTTTGAATTTTGCATCTTATTCATATAAACTTTTAAAGTCCCAATTGAATTGTTCCTGAGTACTATCATTTTCCAAAGTCATTGAATCGGTATCACAAATACGATCTAGTTTCTATCAACTAGCCTCTCCTCTTTCCTCGTTTTTTTCAATAATGTTACTAACAAAACCTATTCTCCCCCTAAAATTCTAAAACCGTAATCGATTTACGCTTTTTAGGATTTTAATAGGCGACAACATAATACCCATTTAATTAAATACTCAAAATTAAACTAATAAATAAAGAAAATAAAATTTAAAAGAAAATTTGACTATACGCCTTGGACTACACATGGTCATCTTCAGGAATCACATCACTTTTCTTTTTAATATTGTTGACCTCTAACAAATATAGAAAACGTGGTTTATCAAAAGCCTTTGTATAGAGGTCAACGCGTTGAAAATCTGTATTTATTTTAATCACATCGATTAGGTTCTTTTTAAAGCAATCACGTATAAAGTGATATATTATGCCGATGTGTTTGGTCTTAGGATGTTGGACCGGATTTTTAGTTATTGCAATTGCAGCACAGTTATCAACAAAAATAGGAGTAGAAGATAAATTCAAACCGTAGTCCCGCATTTGTTGTTGAATCCATATGATTTGTGAACAGCAACTTGCAGCAGCAACGTATTCGGCTTCGCAGGTTGACAAAGCAACCGAGGTCTGCTTCTTACACTGCCAGGTCACTAATCTCCTCCCAAAGAATT
>BJCM01207150.1:0-17385 GCA_018326385.1 Flaveria bidentis
ATTTGAGTCTTGTAATTGGTGTGTTCATGTTTTAAAAGAGACATAGTTTTCTCTAACTCCTCAATTTTGTTTTGGTAGTCAGATTCAGCTCTCTTAAAATCAGATTTTAAAATATTTAAAGACTCAATATCAGATCTGATTTCCATATTGTAATCCTGATAAAGTTTAACTTTAGCTATACAGGCTGGAGTATAGAGATGTTCATATACCTAGGCATCGTCTGTTCTAGCCATGAGAGCTTGAGCAGGAGTCACATCCTGTACCATGATGCTCCAGTCAACTTCTTGAGCCATTGCAGCTGTTTCAGTTGATTTTTCAGTGGGCTTTGAGGTTGAGGGGTGTGTGGAGGCATGTGGGGGTTCCCGGATTTGTCTTGGGAGCCTTGCATTCCCTTGCAAAGTGACCGAGTTGGTAATAGTTGTAACACTTTGCTTTGCTCTTGTCAAACCCAAACTTGCTGGTAGTTGGGTTTTAAGGTAATTGCCTTCGAGTTCTCTTAAAGAACTTCTTCGCCCTATAAGTTTAAAGAGCCATCTATTTGACAATGTCCACATACTCTACATTGTCTGGATTAAAACACTCAAGATCATCAAAGAAATATTGAAAATTACCAGAGTATCCACTTCCTGAGACAAAGGCACAACTTTCCTGAAAGGAATTGTGTTGAGCCTCTTGAGACCTTGGAGTCTTGAGAAAAGTGATGTATGGTCAAAAAGAGTAGGATGACTACTGGTAGGTCAGGTAGTGCCAAGGTTGTGGGGGTATTGAGACTTCAGCAACCATTAAAGTGTTGCTAGCAGGAAGATTCATGGGTCTGCTTGTTTGGTGGCCCTTCTTACTCTCCGTCTCTAGGCGATATCCATCAAGGATGCCATAGAGTTCAGTCATAGAAAGAGTGTTCAAGTTTTCTATTCTCTTGATAGAGACACAGTAGAATGTCCACTCGTTTAGAAGAGCACTCATGAACATTCTAGAGAGATCTCTAAGTTCGGGAGTGATCTTCAAAGACTAAAGAGAAGAGATAAGATGCATGTACTTGAAGTACTGCTGGCTAAGGGTCTCTCCAGCAATATGAGTGAAGTTCTCGAACTGCTGCTTCAGTGAGTCCTACTTAGAGTCGTTGGAGTTTGCATACATCTGAGCAAGTGCATCAAACAATTCTTTGGCAGTCTTGAAATGCTCGAACCCTACCATGATGGAGATCAGTATTGCAGTCATAAGAATGGTCATAGTATTGCTGTCGATGTCCTTCTTCTTTTGGTCTTCGTTAGAATAATCTTCAACAGCCTTTATCATGGCACCGTTTCCACCAGGTGATGCCACCTTTGGCTTATACGGGCCGTTGACAATGGAGTTCCACATTTTGTTGTCTTGGTATCTGATGAAGCCTTCCATTTTTCTACTCCAAGACTTGAAATTTTCAGGAGTAACGATAGAAATCAAGAGCCTAAAGCCTTCCACCTTTGCCATAGTTCCCATCTCTACATCGGATTTGTTAAGGGCCATTTTGAGTGAGTGAGTTGTAGGGAGGAGTGAAAAACAGGTTGATTTGGATGGTTAGATCACGCAATCAAGAGCCTAAAGAGCTCTGATACCAATTGAAGGATCGGTTTTAGTCACTTATCACTTAGTTTATCTCTCAAACTCACTTGAAACAACACTCGTATAAAGATAGAGTCAATAAGAGTTGATCACAATATAGTAAGTAATAAGGAACACAATAAAAAAATTTCAAGGTACTTTTATATATTGCTTCTCAACTCAAATATTACATGACTCTTACAAGCAGTAATGAATGATTTACAATGAGAACCAATATATAATACTACCTATGGCCGGATATACTTTGATACCAATTGGGATCCTGTAACTAAAGCCTATACTACAAGACTATAGTTTAAGGTATCTAAGATAAAGTCTTATCTGAGATATGGTAGTCAGGACATGTCCATGACTTACCTTTTGTTACCAACTAAAGTTGGTAACATGTAGTATCATAAAAGGTGAACAGTGGAATAAAGTATGGTCAACTACATGGCTTTTTAGGAAGATGCCATGCAGTATCAGAGGTCTGCAACGGAGTGTCAGAGACCATACTTGTGTCCACTGGTTCATAGCAGTGTCTTCCAAAGGTTAAATGGCTTCGGAAGAACAAGTACTTCTGAAGCCACTTATACTTCGGAAGAGACTGCTTCTTCTAAGGCTTGGGAACTTCTTCGTTTCTTCATACTTCGAAAGTAGTCTTCTGATTGTTCTTCTAAGACTTGATCTTCGGAAGCATGCTCTTGACTTCAGAAGTAGAGTTCTGTCTTTGGAAGTTGATCTTTTACTTTTTCTTCGAAAGAACTCTACAACTTTCAAAAGTTCCATGCTAAGCTTCGGAAGCCTTTGCATGTAGCACCAAAATTATCTAAGTGATTTGGTTTGGTTGCACCAACCTTCTTCTTGATCCAACATTTATATATATTTGATATTTAACTGTCTTGATTATTGAAAAATGATTGATGTGATATATGTTTAAATCAAGAAGATCAACCATCTTAGCAAGACGAGTATGATGTTGCTCCCCTACAACAAATCAAGTCTCAATTCACTATGATACTTGATTCGCAAGTGATTGTCAAGGGGTCTGTGAGTTATACTCCCGAAGAAGGAGAAATCATTCATGACCTTACTGATGAGCAACTTGTGGAGATGTTCCGGATAAATCCGGATGAAATTGTTAAGGATGCACCTACCGTTGACGTGGCTAGTGATGACGAGCTTAATGATATGGACGAAATAGAGATTGGAGACGTCATAGCCCAACATTATCCAGAATATACTGATTAAGAGGGAAATGTGGTTCCTAACATTGGGGATACTCTTGATAGTGGTACATAAGACAAACTGGATACGATGGAGAAGGAGGCAAAGAAGTCAATAAGCCAAGCCCAAGCCTCGGACGCCGATGTTGAAATAAAGAAGGCTGAATGGGTGGCTTGTTTTGCAGAGATCCGAGCTCAACGCACTGCTCCAAAGCCGAGTGCCTACACCAAGCTCTACAAACTGAAGAAGCATCTAAAGGTGTCAGGAAAGATTATAGTGTGGGCATATTTTCAGGATCTAAATGTCTATGCGGTCAAGTGAGAAAATATCTTATAGTACTTTAGATTTCCATACGATCTAAAGACTCTTCCTGGTTTTGAGATCAACCAGTTGGCACGACTGAAGTTGCTATATGCTAATCAAAAGAAAATGTCAGGCTAGTTTGAGGCTGCATTGAGGAAAGTGTACCACACTAGTTGGGTTAACTTCAGGCCTAAACAACCGACAAGGTACATCAGACGGTCTGAAGTTGATTCCATTACTGGAAAGCCAAAGATAGTGCTGAAGTGGAGTCCTCCACGCACAATGTCAAGAATCCCTCTAAGGGAAATGCCACAGGACTACACTCCACACTTCAAGTGGTGGTACTACGATTGGAGAACAGCTGAAGCCATTAGAGTCATGCAGAAACAGAGCCAAATGGATACTATTCAGGTATTTGACCCAATGTGGCTGACTAACTTGTCTGCTGATGATGTATACACATTGTACAAGTGGCCACTATTTTATGATTTGCAAGACATTGTACAAGCCCTCCAGTTTCAAAATGTTATAAGACTCTGTTTCGCATTTGAGATTAATGTCGGAGTTACAAGAGAGGAGAAGTACCAGAAGTTTAATGAGCTGAAGAAGAATGTTAGACAATGATGTAAACTAGGTCCAAGGGGGGGTTTGTAGTTACATGTGTACCTAGTTTAGGAGCTTGATGTAAAAGGTCTTTCACGTCTTATGTATATGTAATTGAATAGGTATGAATGAAATAAAATGTGTGGTTGATGCTTATAATGTTTAATATTTCATTGTTTATTGTGTGATAACACATATTAAACTAAATATATAGGTTTGTGGTTGTTATACATAATTCTTAGTCAATAATGATTGAGAAACATGTTCAAACTTAATCGTGTGAAGTTCTCATGCGAATGGACCATGCTAATGGACCATACGCATGAATACTTCATACAAATGGAACAGTCGCACGACTGAACCAGGAGACTGGATCAGTCGCACGATTGTGACATAAGATTGACTCAGCCGCACGACTGAGGATCAACTGCATGATTTAGTCGCACGACTCAACCATGCTAATGGTTCAGTCGTACAAATGAAAAACCCTAACATATAAATACCACTTAATTCATGGAAAATCGTAACAATTTTAAGATCATGTATAGGTTGGACTCACCTTAGTTTAGATTGTTTACTTTTACTTGTAATAAGTCTTTTGATAGTTTCCTGTGGTAAGTAATTAGATTTATGTATTTTGGCAGTCTAGCGAAACTGTGAGCGAAACAATAAGTTCACTCACAGTTTGCTGTTTTGTTTGCCTGGCGAAACTATAGTTTCGGCAGTGCTGTTTTGCTAACAACGAAACTGTCTGCGAAACTATAAACTACTATATATATGTTTTGTTTCTTCACAGTGCAGGCAAGCTTGCAAAACCCTAATCGATTATCATTGTTGCAAGTTACCATTTCAAAGTAGTTAATACACAGAATTATCCTTGTGCTTTATGTTATTGATTGTAATTGATCATTGTCTTATTATGAATGAGTTCTTAATATGTTCAATACTCTTTTTTATTGTTGTTTAGTATATTTGTTGGATATTTAACGATTCTTAATATCATTTGCACTGTAATACGATCACATGAACCAACAGTCTTTCATAGACCTCAAACATTGTGCACGAAGCTGACTCCAGCACATAGGGCAAGCGGCAAGATTCCCATACATATGGTTAATCACAAAGATTGGACCCCAGTGTGAATCCTTCGGGGTAGCTAATCCGCACACTGTTGAGTTAACATTCATACATTCATTCGTTCATTAGTGCACGCATTCATTCATCATTTTCCACTTTTCATTGTCTTCCACTTTACGTTACACAATACTTTTATTTCATTCATTATTGTTCAATGTAATCTCACGGGAAAGATAAACATACATAATAAGGAAGATCATCATACATAGTCATCATCATACAGGGCATCATACATACATACATCATGCATAAACATGCAATATCATTATCATGCCTAACACAAGCACTAAGGCCTCAACAGTCATCTTACATGAACTTACGGGAAAGTCAGTAATTAAACTATGCTTTTCCTCAAGTACACCAGCCCTATTTAGGTGTATCGGCACCCTTTAGTCACATGGCCTCCAAGCGACATCATGCGAATGGACCAATGAGGATGAACACCTATACGGATGAGCACCAAATCATGCAAATGGACTTCATGCGGATGAACACCTATGCGGATGAAACTAATGCGGATGAGCACTTATGCGAATGAAACTAACGCGAATGAGCATTTATGCGAATGGTCCCTCATTCGCATGACTCCCCATGCGATTGACCCTTAGTCCCATGACTGGCAGGCGTATGGGCCTTAGTCGTACGTCTCACATGCAATTGACCTTGAATCGCACGACTGGCATATGTGTGGACTTCAGTCGCACGACTGGCATGCCATTCGGTCGCATAGCCCTAACTGCGCAGAATACAGCTCACCCCCGAACCCAATCTGCCATTTTCGACCTCCAAGATCATCCAAACCCATTCTAAGCCTACATCAACCATCCAAAACCTTAGGAATTCATACCACAACACCATTCAAGCACACATAAGCTCAAAATCAAGACCCAAAGGAATCATACACATACACACACATACACACACATACACAAACGGATCAAACACACACACAATTCAAACATGATTTTCATATGTGTTCCAGCCCCCAAATCATTCAAAAACATGTAAAAGAGGGGTCCTAGAACTCACACAAACAATACCGAGAAGTAGAGCTTCGTTTAGACACACTACACGACGATTTTGCATGCTTGAATCCACTCGAACCAACCTTTCTCTTCTTTTCTATATTCCTTTCTTTCTTTAGCTGAATTTTGGGTGTGGGGAGAGGGTAAGGGCTGCCCCATCCCTTTAAATACCCCCACTCACCCAACATTCTCTCTTTAGTAAGTTTGGTCGCTCGACTTTGGACTTTATTTCTTTTTCTTCTTTAATCGTCTTCAAAAATATCCGGGTGTTACATGCTTCAACATCCAGTTGACCGATGACATTGCCTGATTGCCATAGTCTTCTTCTAAGGATGAACTCTGTAGTGATCCGATCTTGGATTCTTTGAGAAACTTGGCAGCTTGTCTTGATTGGCTAGGATTGACAAATGGCATGCTGACTAAATCCAAACTGTGATGGAAGTTCAATGTCTGAAAGTTGAAGATCTCCTGCTACCCTTGAACTCTAATGATGATTAGGGGCTTTCCTATTGCCGTCATACCTCCACCCAATGATGTGATTGGAAGATGGTTGAGATGACATACCCCTTGGTATCCCTTCCACAAATAGACTCTATATGAAGGAGTGTATGTAGTCCACATCAATGTGAACTTGAGGAGGTTACTGAGAATGTACAATAGCAAGTGAGGATGGTGAGTCCTTAGTGTCCATTCTCTCTAAAGAACTCCCAGGTTCTGTGATTGTAATGACTTTCTCCCCTTTTTTCGTAGCATCACCCACTAGCATAGGTGAGCCAGGAATTAGGTCAATCATATCCACAGGTTCTTGTGTTCCTGGTTGAGCTCCTCTTAAAGGTATCCCAGCTAGTTTTTCCTTAAGATATGAAATCTCAAGTTGCTGATCATTGACCCTATTTTGTAAGGTAGTCACTTGAGATTCAAGGTGACTAACCTTGGAGACTAAATAGGTGCATGTTTGAGACATTTTTTTCACCTTTAGTCTTAAATTCCCCTCATCTTCATCAGAAGAATCATTAGGGGATAATATAATTGGAGCAGAGTCCACCATCTCATAACCAGCTTAAGGTTCTTCACTGCTGGATTTCCTCTGCTCACTAACATCCTTAGTTGAGAAGTCAATGGGCTGAGTTGCCATGGTTGAGGTCTTAATGATGTAATCACTATCAAAATGTGAGAGGCTCTTCCATATGGACATCCTGAACATGTTCAGAAATGTCCACCTTCATTGTAGGTGATTGATGTTGGCTAGAAGTAGGAGACTCAGGAGCACTCATCTCTTTTTGATTAGGGGAAAAGAAGAGAGAATCAAGGTACTCACTGAAACCTAGATCTTCATCAGTATAGAAGTCAAGGTTGGGGATAGGTTGGTTAATATCTAAAGGCTGGGGATGGTAACTGTCCTTTGAAGGTTGATTACATGAGTTTTGAGACTTAGAGTGATGGCTTAAGATGGTTTTGGAGTGGTGGCTAATGAGCTCATCAGGCTGAGCATGAGGAACCTCAGCACTGATCATAGAAGGAATAGGAGTGGTTTGCTCCTCAGGAGAAATGAGAGCTCTAGTGTCCACTTCTTCCTGTATGGGTGAGTGTATAGGGACGTGCACAGACTGAATAGCCTGAGTAGGGGTTTGTTAGGATTTTCTTTGGTAGGTGAGGGTCATTTGTGGTTGCTTAGGTGGTTGGGATGTAGAAGGTATGGGTTCAACACTAGCTGGTGGTACTAGGTTGTCACCTTGAGCAATAAGCTCTAACATTTTTAGGACCAGGGTTTTTTCTACCCCAGAGAACCCAACAGTGGGCTTTCTCAGTATTTTAAAGATGTCGGGCTTCATCTGTCCCTTAACTCTAAGCCCAGTTCACAGTTAAGAATGTGTTGGACATATCTAGGGAACATGTAATATTCTAAGGAGTCCAAGTTTCCTAGCAGATCAGTATAAACAAACTGAGAATACCTGAACTTGACCCCCTGAACCATTCTATAGACAAGGAATGAGAGATCCTCAGGAATCTTGTCCCATCCACCATGCTTGTTTTATAAATTGTGGATAACCACATGAAGCAGGAATTTCCACTGGGATGAGACCTTCCCTTTCTTGAAGGTCGTGACAGTGTAGTCTCCCTTATAACCCATGTGCTCAAAAGAATGATTTACAGCTTCCTTTGGGAAGAACACCTTACCTTCTTCATCATCCAGCAGAAGATGAATGTTGATGATGTGTGGAGTAATGAAGACTGTTCTCACCTACATTGTGGCAGACAGAACTTCTCCCCATCCATTGTGACCTCTTGGCAGGTCTTCCAGAATTCTAGCAGATGATCCTCATAGAGTGGAGGATCAATGGTTAGGGAGGTGAAGTAGTTCGACAAAGCTAAGAAACGGAAAACGTTTGAGAAATGAGGATCTTTATCAGAGCTTAACAGAGCAACCTGATAATGTTGCATGTGTAAAAGCATGGTAAAGTTCGGGTCATTTTTGTGAAGAGTGTTAGCCATTGTGAGAAGCTTAAGGATGAAGAAAGATGAAAGAAAGTAATTTCAAAAAGAAATTTTGGGGTTTTAGGTTTGGAGGAAGAAGCAGATGATAGAAAGAGAGGGAAACCATTAGGTTTATATGAGAAAAAGGATTTCAAATAAAGTTTAATAAAAGAGGATAAACTTTTAAATCTGAATGTCGGTCCTACCGCCGAAGAGGTAGTTTACTTTTGCTCAAAAATAGTTTTCTTGGATATTAAAAACCTTCTGAATGTAAATTATTTTCGGAATTTTTAATGAAAAAGCTTCCGAAACTTGAGAGTTTTGTTTAAAAGAACAAAACTTCCGAGAGTTAATTAAGACTTGAGAGTTTTGTTTAAAAGAACAAAACTTCTGAGAGTTAATTTGCTTCGGAAGAACATTGTCCTTGAAAACATATAACTGACAAAGGAGATTTTGAGCTTTGGAAGACATTTCAGAAATTTCTTCCGAAGGTAAAATACTTGGGCAGTTAGTTGTTTTAAAGGCATAATTTCTTCCAAAGTTAAAAAGGTAACATCCTAAGGTTCAAAATTTTCATAATTCAAGTAAAGTCTTCAAAAGATTTTCATCCAAAGAAAACAAGAGCTTATGAAGTTGATGAACTAGACAACTTAGGACACACATATTTGAAGAAATAATATGAATTAGTTTTAAAGAAAAACCTACTCAAAGTTGATCATCCCAATAGCTGATATTAGATATTTAATTTCCTGTTCATCAAAAGCCTTTGTAAACAAATCAACATATTGTTCATCTGTGTATACAATGACTAGTTTAATTAATCCCTTTTCATAATTATCTCTTTTTAAATGATACCTGATGTTGTTATGTTTGGTCGTTGAGTGTTGCACAGGATTCTCTATGATTGAGATAGCACTATTGTTGTCTATGTGAATGGGAGTCTACTTGAAGTTTAACCAATAGTCCAACATCTGATTCTGAATCCAAAGCACTTGAGCACAGAAGCTTGCAGAAGCAATGTATTTAGGTTAAGCAGTTGATGCAAACACATAAGATTATTTCTTGCATTGCCATGAGACAACCCTTCCACCAAGAAACTGACATCCCCCAGATGTAGAGTTTGCAGTCATGTTGCAACCACCATAATCACTATTTGTATAAGCATACAGATTGAAGTCAGGATTTTTAGGATACAATAAACCAAGTGTTGAAGCACCTTTAAGGTATCTTAGAATACTTTTGATAGTGATAATGTGGGACATCTTTGGGTTGGCTTGATATCTTGCATAGATGCAAGTGGCAAATATAATATCAGGCCTTCTAACTGTAAGGTACATAAGAGACCCAATCATAGCCCTGTATAAGTATTCATCTACACACTCCCCTCAAGATCAGGTCCAAGGGAGTGGTTTCTAGCTATGGGTGTCTTAGCAATCTTACAATTAGTCACGTTGAACCTCTTGAGTATCTCTTAAACATACTTTGACTGACTAATGAAGATTCCATCTTCAACTTCCTTCACTTGAATTCCCAGAAAGAAATTGAGTTCCCCCATGGCACTCATTTCAAATCCGTTCTTCATCAGCTTCTCAAAGTCTTTGCAGAGCTTTGGATTAGTTGAACCAAAAATAATGTCATCCACATATACTTGAACTAGCAATATGTCATTTCCATGTCCTTTGATGAATAGAGTTTCGTCTATAGTATCTCTCCTGTATCCATGTTTGCAAAGATACTAAGATATTGTCTCATACCACTTCATGGGCGCCTAATGCAGCCTATAAAGAGCTTTGTCAAGCTTGCAGACATAATTAGGATCTACAAAACCAGGTGGCTGTTTGACATACACCTCTTCATCAATCACTCAATAAAGAAAAGTACACTTCACATCAAGTTGAAAGACCTTGAAGTTCTTGGATGCAGCAAATGCTAGGAATATACTAAACAGCTTCCAGTCTTGCTACAAGAGCAAAGACATCAGTGTAGTCAATCCCTTCTTCTTGTGTATATCTTTAACAACTAGTCTAACTTTATTCTTGATGATAAAGCCTCTATCATACTTCTTGTTCCTAAACATCCATTTGGTTCCAATGGTAGTCTTCCCATGAGGAAGAGGACAAAGGTTCCAAACTTTCTGTCTTTTGAATTATAGCATCTCATCTTGCATAGGTTCAACCTAACTTCCATCCTTCATAGCCTCATCAATGTTCTTTGGCTCTATCTGGGATAAGAAACAAGAGTGAAGAAAAACATTTGCTTCATGGATTTGTCCTCTTGTTCTTACCATTGTGACAACATCTCTAATGATGTTTGTGGTAGGGTGAAACTTCTGAATCCTTAGCTGAGGGTTCACAGCAAGTTGTTGCGAAAGATCTAAATTAGAGAAATTTAGATCTGGCATAGATGTTTCTCCCACCACATCAACACACTTATCAAGAGATAATTGATCCATGAAGTGTGTGACATCATTGATGTTGTCATTTATTCAGTGGTTATCAGCATCAAGAAAGTCTTGATCACTGTCACCACTTCCATAATTGTCTTATGTATTTGAAGTATCTTTATCTGGTTGCGGAGCCTTTGAGCTGGAATTTGGAGGCATACCAGATGTATTAGCTGAGTATGTTATTGTGGTGCTAATAGACACTTCATTTGCAGAAGTAATCCCAACCGGAGCTGAAGATGTGTTACTTGATGGTCTTCTCAACTCAAATCTTGGATCATGATCACCTGTATATATATTTTCTGCAGATCCTGAAACAGTCTCACGAGATTTGTTAAAACAATTGGTAACTAAATCAAGAACAAATAGCCAATCAGGACCAGAACCAGCCACACAGGGTGTGTGTTCATTGAAAGTCACATAGGCTGACTCCTCAACGATTCTAGTTCTGAGATTGTTTACTATGTAAGCCTTAGCTTTGGAAAAGTATCCAATGAAGTGTCCATCATCTGATTTCTCAGCAAATTTGGCAATTTGATCCATGGTATTCAAGATGCTGCAAGGACAACCAAATGACCTAAGAAAACCGATGAAAGGTTTCCTCTTATGCCAGAGTTCATAGGGAGTCTTGCCAGGAGTCTTAACCACTAAAAATCTATGCTAAACATAGCAGAAAGTGTTGACTACCTCTACCTATAAGGTGATAGGCATCTTAGAGTCAAACAACATGGTTCTTGCAACTTCAATCAATG
Organism: Flaveria bidentis; assembly: GCA_018326385.1. Taxonomy (NCBI): domain Eukaryota; kingdom Viridiplantae; phylum Streptophyta; class Magnoliopsida; order Asterales; family Asteraceae; genus Flaveria; species Flaveria bidentis. The sequence goes on from BJCM01207150.1 coordinate 11,547, forward strand.
TCATGTTTCTCCTCTCAGCAACACCATTTTACTAAGGAGTCCTGGGAGCACTTTATTGTCTTGTAATACCTTTTTCATCACAAAATGTATCAAGGATTTGGTTCTTCAATTCAGTTTCATGATCACATCTTATGATTTTGACCTTGTGATGAGATTGATTCTCAATCTTCAAGATGAAACTCTTCAGAATCTCAGGAGTCTCATCCTTAGTTCTAAGGAAGAAGACCCAAGTAAAATCTTGCAAAGTCATTAGTGATCACCAAACAATAAGAGGTCCTTCTTAGACTCATTACACTAGTGGGGCCAAAGAGATCCATATGTAATAAGTGTAGGGGAGTAGTGATGGAGTTACTTTCCTTAGGCTTGTGAGATACCTTGTGTTGCTTCCCTTTCAGGAATGCAACATAATGGTCATCACTTGTAAACTCTTTCTTTGACATTCCTGTTACCAACTCATTCTTAATCATTTTAATCTTATTCTTATAGTTTACATGGCACACTCTTTCATGCTGTAGGAAAGACTCATCACTATTTACTTTAGACAGAAAGCATGAAACTTCTCTAGAGGGAGATGTTTCTTGCAAATCCATCTTGTACATGTTCCATTTCCTGGGGGCTCTAAGTAGAATATGCTTATGAGGAATGACCACCCCGAGCTTGAGAAAAATGCACTCATGCTCAGTAAAGAGCATCTTATGACTCTGATCACAAAATTGGGATACACTCAGAAGATTGTACCCAAGCTCCTTGACAAAGTTTACATTTTCAATGTTGAGCTTACCATTTGTGACTATGCCCTTTCCAGAAATATAACCACCTTCATCTCCTCCAAATGCAACTGGCCCTTCATCAATCCTATCAAAGTTCTTGAGTAGTGACCTATTGCATGTCATGTGCCTGGAACAACAACTGTTAATGATCCAGACATTTTTGTTTGTCTTTAGCTGTCCCTGCAGAAAGAATTTGATTATTTACATTTGGGAACCCAAGCCTTACTTGTCTAGGCCTCATTAAGTGAATCAAAAGGTAATGCAACAGTATAGATCCTATAGTTGTGCTTGGAGAATCTTGAGTTGTTGTTGATGGAAAATTCTCAGTCACTTAGTCTTTCTTAGACTTCCACACCACCTTTGGAGTCTTGGACTTGACCTTCAACTCTTCGGAAGCTTTTGATACTTTAGAAGTTTTTCTGACTGGACCTTCAGAAGATTCTATTAACACTGCAGCAGACTTCAGCGCTTCGGAAGTATTCCTTCCTTCTGAGACCAACTTTTCTTCCGAAGGAAATTTTCCACTTGCCTTCTTCTGGGTTTTAGAGCTTTCGAAGGAAACAGATTTTCCTTCAAAAGCTTGAATCTTCTTGGAACTCTTGGAAGTCTTTGGTTTGATCATGTGAAGATTACCATTAGGATTTTATGGAAAATCTTTAGCAAGATGAGAAATACTCTCACACATAACACACTCTATTTTCTTCTTCCCAAGAGCCTTCTGGGAACAAAACTGACTTTGGTCACATCCCTTCTCCACCCTCATCTTTGCAGGTGCCGAGACAGTCCTTTTAGGCTAGGAACTTTTATTGGAGTTTGATGGTCCAAGCTGTGTAGCAGTGGTACACAACAGGTCAGTCTTCTTCTTGGTACTGATATGATTTGAACGTAAACTAGAACTCTTAGAAGAAGAGTTAAGGTTGATGTCTTTAGTCTTTACCACTTCAAACCCTGCAGAGATAAAAACTTGTTTCTGCTTGGAGTCAAAAGTAGCCTTGATCTCTTGAACCTTCTTTCCTTTCCTTTTACTCTTTCTAATCAAGTTCTTTCTCATTGACTTAGTCATCACAGTCTTCTTTTTTTCCTCAGTATGATAGTGGCCCTTCTTAGAATCCTCCTCTTCACTCTTCTCAGAGGAATTCTTCACTATCACTTCTTCATCCTCTTCACTCAAATGATTTATGAGAGGAAGCTCATCTTGACAAGTTCCATACCTTGGTGATCATACAGACAATATTATTTGTGGAGGAGCTATCTCATATGATCCTAGTCCCTGTTTGTTTTGATAGCACACTTTGTTGTGCATGGATGAGAATATCATTTAATTGAAGGTCTCTTCTTCAAGAACACACTTGTCTGCCCTGGCTTTGCTAATCACAAGCTCAGCTTGGCACTCAGTCAGCTTGGTTATGATATCCTTGATTTGAGTCCTAAAATATGTATGCTCATGTTTTAGAACTGAAATAGTTTTCTCTAATTCCTTTATCTTCAGTTTATAATCATTTTAAGACTTTCTAAAATCATCTTTTAAAATGTTTAAGGACTCAAGATCAGATCTCATCTCCATGTTATAGGACTTGTATCTATTAAAATTAGCAATAAATTTAGGGGTACAGAGATGTTCCAATACCTTGCTTTCATCATGATCTGCCATCAGTTCTTGGTTTGGAGAAGCATATTTCACCTGTAAGCTCCAGTCAAATCCTCCATCTTCAACGGCAACAGCAGCCTGCTGCTTTGGCTTCTCATTTTGTAGAGCTTTATCAGTGTAGTTAGGTGTGGACTCTATTTGGCCACCATTTGTTCTAGGTCCCTTAATCTCCCTGGCAAAGTAGCCCATTAAGTTACAGTTGTAACACTTGAATTTGCTTTTGTCCAGGCAAAACTTTCCACTGGTTGCATTGCTTTGAAACTTCCTTCCAGTCCGCTTGTAGAACTTCTTGGCTCTATGAGTGAGAAGAGCCATGTGGTGGACTATCTCCATGTACCCCAGATCATCTGGATGGATACAGTCCATATCTTCAAGAGTGAAAAGAAAGCTACCACAACTTTCATCAGAAGACACAAAGACTTGAGAAGAACTTGTCTCTTGAAATGGGCTTCCTTGAGTGTAGCTCTTCCTTGGTGTCTCTGGGAAGGTGATGAAAGGGCCTTTTGCTGAGTTGTTAGGATAGAATATGAGATTATGTTGGGGTTCTATGCTATCCCTTTCAACCACGTGCAGGGCTGAACCCATTTGATTATTGGAGTTGCTAGATGAACCTTGCACGTTCATCTCCATATGGTAGCCACTAAGAATCCCATATAGCTCTGTCAGAGTGAGAGTTTTGTGAATATCAGTCCCCTTGATCACCACATAATAGTGTGTCCGCTGCCTAGGAAGTGAGGACATTAACTTCCTTACAATGTCCCTATTCTCAAGAGGAACTCCTCTATTCAAAAGGGTATTCATAATCTCAACATACCTGAGAGTTTTAAGAATATCAGTCCCCTTGAAGGTGAAGTTTTCAAACTGCTACTTCAGGAGATCCTTCTTGTTCTCCTTAGCTTCAGAGGAACCCTCATACATTAGTTTCAATGCACCCCACAACTGTTTAGCTGTTTTTCATTTCTTGAAACCTCTGTATATAGAGTTTGGAAGAGCAGTCTGAAGGGCTGTCATGGCTTTTCAATCAACTCTACTCTCTTCCTATCTTCATCAGAGTAGTTTGCCATAGCCTTGGGGATCATACCAACATAAATAGCAGAAGGGGTGCTTGGTATTTTAGGTCCATTCTCAACAGACTCGCATATTTTTAAGTATAGAGATCTGATGAAACCTTCCATTCTGAAGCACCAGGTGTCAAATTCATCAAGAGTGAATAGTGGGGACTTGTTCATGGTTTCAGTTTCCATATCAGTCTTGTAAATGGCTGCCATTTGAAAGGTTTAGTATATGTGTGTGTGAGGGATCTTAAGATGGTGAGATCTTATATCAAGAGCCTGGAATGCTCTGATACCAAATATAGGACCGTTGAAGGGCGGTCAAATACAACACAACAACACAAAGAGGAGAGTAACTAAAATTAATCAAACAATGAACTAGATTAACCACAAGTAAAGACACTAAGAACACAAGTAATTGAGAGATAGAACACAAGAGCAATATACACAAGAGGATGGATACAAGATTGCAGTATATTGCTTTCTCAATGTTCTATTACAAGTGTTACAAAGTATAAAAGAAAGTTACAAGAACATGAGATACTTATACTACATCCTACAGCCGGCCATACTATGAAAGCCAGCTAGCTACAATTGACTAGACAAAAACAAAATCAATTGTAGAGTCAAAAAGGCAGATTGCCTTTTTGACTTTGTGACTATGACATGTCGTAGCTCACATCCTTATCTATTACAAAAAGGATAAAGTACATGAAGTAGAAAGTTACAGACTCAAGAACTCAATGTACAGTTACGAAAAGCATTGACCTTTTCACCAACTCATGTAAGTTGGTGACTCTACAGAGTTGCAGTGGAAAGGGGTCGAGCTTTATGGAAAAGTACATCAGATAAAGCATGTTGTTAAAAGTCTTCTAATGAAATCTGTCTTCAAGAGTTGAGCTTTGGAAGACTTTGTGTCTGAAGCATCAGAAGACTTCATCATTGGCTTCAGAAGATATTGGTCTTGGCTTCAGAAAATTTCACACTTAAGCTTGTTCATCATGGGAACCAAATATACTTAGCCAATCATATATATTTGTAATCAAGTCGAGGTTTGATTGTAACTGTATGTGTTCTATAAACTTGCTAACTCATAACCATTGACATGAATTGCTACTTGTAAACTTATATATATGTATATATATACATATATATATATATATGTATACATATATGTATATATATATATATGTATATATATATATATATATGCGTGTGTTTAAGCCATGGGAACTCACCAACTTTAAAAGTTGACCCTTTATTTTTAACATGTTTCAGGATTGATACTTGAGGATACTCTTCGTGCTCATATAAGACTTGGACCTAGTTTAACTAAATATGTTATTTCTTTGTTTGAAGCTTTTGTATTGTATGGACTTCTTTGTCTTGTAATGTTCAATGAATAATGATATCAATATTATTTCAACTTAATTAGTTACTTGTGCTATGAACAATCGTCTCCCATTTGTCCGCCCCAATGATTCCGTCGTCGGTCGGGGTGTGACACTTTGATATCATGTTAGGGGAAAGCAAGGATTCATCAGCTCCCAATTTTGAGAAGGAATTGGCATAATAGTAAAAGAAGAAGAAGGTGATTGTTCATGAAAGTGAACAAGAGGAGAAGTATTTCAAATGGTGTGATATGAATAATCACAACACTTGTTATTATTACTTTAGCAGCTACTACTCCATCTACAATACGAACAATCATATGACTTCTGATTATTACTTCAATAAGCACTATGCAATTGGTAACAAAAATAATCATTCAACTCAGGAATGTTATTTCAAAAAAAAGAACAAGACAAAGAGCACTAAGAAACAATAGTATGAGAAGGCTGAATCTGACTCACAATTAAGTGATAATCATGAAAATTCAAAGCCAAAGAAGTAGCAACAAAAAAAAGTTTCTAAAAGCAAAAAGCAACCATCTATTAATGGCAAATCATAGAAGAAGAAGGAAAAATCACATTGTCAACTCAACACACCTTACAAGAAAGTGAATTTGAAAAAGAAGACAGCAAATGCTAATGACCTTTTCTTTGATCATTTTGACAAGGGTACTCAAATACCACAATAAAAAATACCGTAATCAAAATCAAAGGATAATGAAACTTTCGTCAATCAGGGATCATCATCAAATTAAATGAAAAAGCTAAAAAAAAGAAGATGTGAAAGAAAAAGAGCATGAGAAACAAGAACAAATCAATAAAAGCTCATATTTAATAGAATCATCCTTACCTCAAATAAAACATAATGAATCAATTGAGTCTAAAATCATCACTGAAACATCAAGACTCATGTCACACCCCGCCCCTCGCATCAACAATATTGTCCGCTTTGCCCACGAAAAGCTCACGGATTTGCTT
>BJCM01207153.1:0-17550 GCA_018326385.1 Flaveria bidentis
ACCTTGTAACACTTGTAATAGAACCTGAGAAAGCAATATACTGCAATCTTGAAAACCCATTTCCTTGTGTTGTGTTCTTTTGGTTCTGTCTCATTAATTACTTGTGTTCTTAGTATCATCTTGGGTGGTTAATCCAGTTTACTGTTTGATTAAGTTTGAGTCACTCTCCTCATTGTGTTGTTGTGTTGTAATTTGCAAGCCTTCAACGGTCCTGCACACATGAAAATCGAGACCTCAGTTATACCTCAAACGATCTACAATTCGTCATCATCGACTCAATAACAAACAGAAGGGGAACCATATTAGAGATTCTAATCATAACATTAGCCTCGTATTGTAACACCCGGTTATTTTTAGAAGTCTCAAACGAATGAATAAAGTGAAGAAAAATACGGAAACGATATATTACCAAAGTTAAGGGGTAAAAAGTGTAAAAAGTACAAAAGTCTTCAAAAGTTGGTGAATAAAGCAACATGGGCGCCCATGTTTCTTATTCACATCAACTCTCGTATATTTTTAGAAAGAGAAGAAAGGGGAGCTGAAAACTCTCGGGTTTTGAAGAAGAACAAGGAGAAAGATTCAAATTCAAGGTAAGAATTCATGTGTTTATGATATTCTTAATTGACCATAGCCTCGGTTATATGCTTATGTGTGTTGTATGTGTTCGGGTGTGTGTCTTGGCGGGTTTCTAGGTGGTCGAACTCTGTTGCAAACGGGTTTGAAAGAAGTCACTCCTAAGAGGCTGCAAAGGTGAGTTCTAGAACCCCGTTTTTACTAATTTTTAACTGCTTTGGGGATGGAAATGCATGTATAAACATTTTTATTAAATTGGGTTTTATACCCGTATGTGTGTATGTTGTGGGTGGGGTTTGATTTTGGGCTATGTATGTGTATGATGATGTTATGGTTATGTTTCTAAGGCTTAGAATGTATGATTTAAGCTTAGACTATGATAAGTGATGTTTGGGGACTGATTTATGATGCTTAGAAAGAATTAGGTTGCTCATGCACCTAAACAGTGGCTCATGCGCCCAACTGAAAATAGTTGCCTAAGTGTCCCTATGCGCCCAAAACCTAATGCGCCAAAATAATACCCATGCGCCTAGAAATAGGCTGAAATTGACTAAGTGTTCATACGCTCGGATAGTTCATGGGCCTAAGCACTCATGCATCTGCATAGTGCTCATGCGCCTAGAATCTACCCAGCAGACTAAGTGTTGCTCATGCGCTGCAATAGTCCTGATACGCCCAAAAGTTGCTCATGCGCCTAAGTGTTCCTCATGCGCTTGAAAGGCCATGCGCCTAAAGACTTAGATTGTTTCCTGACTTTTCGGGGAAAAAGTGAAATGTAGGTTTTGACTTGGGAGGTTCTCGGGGGCTATGTAAGTTGACTTTTTGAAGTCATAGATGATGTGATGGGTATTGTATGATGATGTATGATGTATGCTTATGCATGTTGGTATGTTGCATGTATGTTATGCATGTGTGATGGTGCCTTGTATGGTGATGTGTTGTATGATTATGTTATGTTCCATGTTATGTATGTTTATCTTTCCCGTGGCTTTATGTGTTATAGTTATGAAAGAAATAATAAAGTATTATGTAACGTAAAGTGAAAGATAATAAAGGAGGAACATAATGATAGAATGCATGCATTAATGAAAGAGACAATAAAGAAAGGCTTGCAAGCAAGATGTACGGAGGTTCACGACTCTAAAATTTCATAAGCTCAACTGTGTGTGGTTTAGCTAACCCTTAAGGATACATGCAGGGGTCTAGTCTTTGTGACTGACCAGTGATTTAGTGCATGGATTATAGTGATTGTTCACCTCGGTGCTGGTACTAGGCTATGTGCATTATGGAAGTCATTTATGATCTTCGGCCCAGTACCCACTTTGTGCATACGTTTGAGGTGTAGTATATAGTTGGGATCTTTGTCGTTTGCCCCGGTGCAGGTGCCAGGCTTTGTGCGTTAAGGAAATCATTTATGATCTTCGGCCCAGTACCTGCTTTGTGCATACGTTGGGGCATAGCCGATGACACTAATCCGAAAGGAGATAAAGAGTTAAAGAAAGAATGTGATGAACTTTAAAGGAAGATAATAATGAGATTATCTATGTGTACATATGATGTGTGATCATGTACGAAAGTATAGTATGATTTGATAAAGGGTAAAGAACGGTTTTAAGTAGAACTCACTCAGCAACGCTGAATTTTATGTATTTTTCCAATTGGCAGGTAAGGTTGCTGAGGATGGCACGGGGTGGCTACTTGGCTTATTTTGAATGGCATCCATTATTATAATGCTTTTGTGATATAATGCAACAAGTATTTTGTAATTTGATAACGATGTATTATTTTGCAAAAGCTTTTATAATGAAATGAAATGTTTGTTTTAATGTTTCCGCTGCAATGTTTTCTTTAAGTTAATTAAATTATATGTTTCATGTGCGATGATTGGCTAGCTGTAAGCGTCCTGAGAACGGGGCATTACAAGTTGGCATCAGAGCCAAAGTTTAAGTGAAACAGGTAAAATTTCAAAATAAACCTAAACTTAAGCTGAGAATGGGACGGAAAGGGAAGGGATGCCATTCTAAGTAGCTGCGTGCCATCAGGTATTTTCTTAATATTAACCAACATTATGTTCACATGTTATGTGGTTTATGTGTTGTTGTAGATTTAGATCTTGATGTAGTCAGGATAGGAAATGCTTGGGGTATGGAGAGTGAAGTAAGTGGCTAATCATAACTGGCCACTGTTATTAGGGACTAACTATACTTGACATAAACTGAGCTATTACCTTGAATGACCGTGTTAGTGTTTGAATCTTATAGCGTGTTAGAGGATGGCCGGTGGTAGATCATCAAAAGCTTCACGTGGCAAAGGTCATGGTGGATGTGGTACTGAACCATGGGCTACAAGATGAAGGCCTAGGGCCGAAAAGGTGGTTCATGAAGAACCCGAGACCCCTCATCCAGAGGCTGGGGATGAGAGTGCTAACTTGAGAGCCTTAGTGAAGGAGGCTTTCATGGAGGAGGTGCACCAGGTCACATAGACAATCTTACCATCTGTAGTGATAGAAGTGATAAAAGTTGTACGGGAGGAGGAAAGGAAGGAAAGGAGTAAGCCTACGGGAGAAAGGAGACAACCTGAGACTGAGACTGTTTTCTCTGAAGACGAAGAGGAAGAGGAAGAGGAAAAAAAGAGCCTACGTCAGAGGCGGCACGAGGTTGCAACTATGGGGCATTTCATAGATGCAAGCCCTCAACCTTCGATGGTAATGGCATTGCTGCTGCTGCTCACCGGTGGGTGAGAGAGATGGAAGTTGTTCTGAATATCAGCGAGTGGCGATAGGACCAAAAGGTGAAGTTTGCTGCCCACTCATTTGTGGATTTGGCTTTATGCTAATGGGACAATATTCTCCAAGCTAAGGGTAGCCAGGCCATTGGAAGAAGAGGTGGCCGGAGTTGAAGAGGTTGGTGATTGAGGAGTTATGTCCTCACCATGACATGGACAAAGTGGAGAGAGAGTTCGTGTCACTGGAGGTGAGAACAATGACACATCAGCAGTACATGACCAAGTTTAATGAGATGGCATGGCTGGGGCTGGATCAGGTGACGCCTCTGTCACGAAAGATTAAGTGGTATATCCAGGGCTTGCCGACGAATATCCGTAGGCACATGATCGCTGCCCGACCAAGCACGTTTAGGTTGGTGGTCGACTTGGCGGGGAGGTTGTATAATAAAAGAGCTGTGATGGCGCCCGATGGTAGAAAGAAAGGTGGTGGTGATCCGAATTGGAAGGGGAAGAGATTTGGACATGGCGGAGCCGCTCCAAGCAACAAGGGTGCAAGGGTGGATGATCGATGTGTGGTCACATCCGGTGCGGGGTCGAAGAGGTGTGTTAAGTGTGTACGAGAGCACACCGGGGAAAGTAGAGTGGGATCCAATGTCTGTTTCCGTTGTGGAAGGACTGGACATGTGGCGAAGAATTACGGAGTGAGGAGGTGTTATACTTGTGGAGAGAAAGGCCACATGAGCACGGACTGCAAGAAGCTGAGGGCTGAAGGATCGGGAGTGAAAAAGGCTGGAGGTGAAAGGTAGAGGGTGAGTGCCAAAGCATTCATGGTGACACATGAGGAGGCTAGGATGGATCCCGATGTTGTGTCAAGTACGTTTCTAGTAAACCAAACTTTAGCCTCTGTGTTATTTGATTCTGGTGGTAGTAAAAGTTTTATTTCTGCTGCTTTCCGTGCTAAATTGTCTGTTAGTAGTAAGAATATAGATACACCCTTCGATGTAGAAATTGCGATAGGTAAGTCTACCACGATTTCTGAGATGAAAAAAGTTGTGACGTAGAATTAGAAGGTCACAAGTTTACTCTTAGACCCTTTGTGAAGACCTTAGGCGGGTTTGACGTAGTCTTAGGAATGGATTGGCTGGCGGACTACGAGGCGAATATTTTGTGTCATAAGAACATGATTCGATTGACAGCACCTGACGGGAGTTCGGTGACGGTTCACGGCGACCGAGTCACGATGATTCCGAAAGTGATTTCGATGGCGGTGGTGGGAAAGTGCATGAGGCGTGTGTGTAGTGCCTACTTGGCCTACGTGAAGGATGTGGATACGCCAACACCACAACTGACTGATGTACCGGTTGTGTGTGACTTTCCGGACATGTTTCCCGAAGACTTACCAGGAGTGCCACCTGACCGTGAGATTGAGTTTCAGATCGACCTGATACTGGGTGCCCAACCTGTAGCTAAGCCACCATTTTGGTTGACTCCAACTGAGATGAAGGAGTTGATAGAGCAATTGCAGGAGTTGCTTGATAAAGGTTTCATCAGACCGAGTATCTCTCCTTGGGGTGCTCCGATCTTATTTGTCAAGAAAAAGGACGGTAGTATGAGGATGTTTATAGACTACCGTGAGTTGAATAAGCTGACGGTAAAGAATCGGTACCCTTTACCGAGAATTGATGATTTGTTTGATCAGCTCCAAGGTGCCAGTTGGTTCTCAAGGATAGACCTTCGATCTGGTTACCATCAGTTAAAGTTGAAAGAACAGGAAATCCCTAAAACATCTTTTTGCATGCGTTATGGACACTATGAGTTTCTCGTTATGTCTTTCGTTTTGACCAATGTGCCAGCTGCTTTTATAGTCTTGATGAATCGAGTGTGTCAGTCGGTGTTGGATAAATTAGTGATTGTGTTTATTGATGATATCTTGATTGGTTCGAAGAGCAAGATAGAGCATGTCGGTCACATTCGAGAGGTTTGGAGACGTTGGGAAAGGAGAAGTTGTACGCCAAGTTCTCCAATTGCGCATTTTGGTTGCGCGAAGTTCAATTCTTGGGTCATGTAGTGAATCCCGGGGACTATGATAGACCCGGCAAAGGTGGAGGCAGTGATGCAATGGAAGTCACCAAAGACGCCATCCGAGATTTGTAGTTTCTTGGGATTGGCAGGCTATTATAGGAGGTTCATTCAGGACTTCTCTAAGATAGCTTCTCCGTTAACTAAGTTGACCCATAAGTATGTAAAGTTTTATGGGGTCAAGCTCAAGAGAAGCATTTGAGGAGTTAAAGGCGAGATTGACTCAAGCTCATGTTTTGTCGTTACCTGATGGAAGCGAAGATTTGATGGTTTATTCAGATGCTTCCTATTCGGGGTTGGGATGTTTGTTGATGTAGAGAGGAAAGGTTATAGCCTATGCATCTCGATAGTTGAAAGGTCCTGAGCTAAACTATCCTACTCATGACTTGGAGCAAGCAGCCGTGGTCTTTGCGTTAAAGATATGGAGGCACTACCTGTATGGGACGAAATGCACCATATTCACCGAACATAAAAGCTTGAAGTACTTCTTCGAGTAGAAGGACCTGAACATGAGGCAGAGGAGATGGTTGGAGCTCATAAAAGATTATGATTGTGAGATCCATTACCATCCGGGCAAAGCCAACATGGTGGCAGATGCCCTTAGCCGAAAGGAAAGACCCAAGCCGAATCGGGTGAAGGCGTACCAGTTGATTATGACCTCGGATGTAATGAAGCAGTTCAAGGAGTTTCAAGATAAGGCATTGAAAAAAGATCATCTTAACTCTGAAAGAATGACAGGTCTTGTCGCAGAGTTGGGTGAAAACATGCTTGGTGTTGGGACCCAATTCGGACGAATGTGGATTCCTAAATAATGGGATTTACGTGGGAGGATTATGGACAAAGCTCATAAGACTCGATAATCTATTCATCCCAATGCTATGAAGATGTACCAAGACATGAAGAAAGATTATTGGTGGTCGGGTATGAAGCATGATGTGGTGGAGTACGTGAGTAAATGCCTTACTTGTTTACAAGTGAAGGTTGAGTACCAAAAGCCGTATGGGAAGATCCAACCTTTGGATATACCGGAGTGGAAGTGGGAGCATATCACCATGGACTTTATAACGAAGCTACCACGTACCGCGCGAGGGTTTGATGCTATATGGGTGATAGTCGATCGTTTGACGAAAAGTGCCCACTTCCTACCGATCCACGAGACATATTCACCCGAGAGGTTGGCGGATCTGTTCGTCAAAGAGATTGTAACTTGTCACGGTGTGCCGATGTCTATTGTGTTTGATCGTGACACTCGGTTTACATCTAAATTCTAGAAGAAATTCCACAACGTAATGGGGACGAGGTTAAACATTAGCACGACTTATCATCCTCAGACGGATGGTCAGTCAAAAAGGATGATTCAGATGCTGGAAGATATGCTTCGGGCATGATTCATTGATTTTGGAGGAAGTTCTTATATAACAATAACTATTATGCCAGTATTGGTATGCCCCCTTATGAGATGCTATATGGTAGGAGATGCAGGACACCTAGGTGTTGGGGTGATATCGGCCATAAAGAGTTAAGGAGCGTCGAGGTGGTCGAAGCTACGACTGAGAAGTTAGAAAGGGTCAAAGCTTTTATTAAGGCAGCTAAATATAGGCAAAAGTTGTATGCTGATAAACGACGTAGACCGATTGAGTTCCAGGTGCGTGATAGAGTTATCTTGAAAGTCTTACCTTGGAAGGGTATCATTCGGTTCAGAAAGCGGGGCAAGTTGAGCCCAAGGTACATAGGGCCTTTCCGAATCATTGCTCGAGTAAGAGAGGTGGCCTATAGATTGGAGTTATGAGATGAGTTAAGTGGAATTCACCCAACATTCCATGTATCTCATTTGAGATAGTTTTTAGCAGAAGAGGATATGATCATACCATTGGAGGATATCAAGATAGATGAACGACTCAATTATGTGGAGCAACCACTAGCGATCATTGATCATAAAGAGAAGAGGTTAAGGAATAATGTGGTTCTCTTGTGCGTGTATAGTGGAAGCACAGGAAGGGATCCAAGTCTACGTTGGAGACAGAAGAAGAGATGAGACAACATTACCCGCGATTGTTTGAGGAATAACAAGTTTCGGGGATGAAACTATATAAGGGGGTGGACTTGTAACACCCAATTATTTTTAGAAGACTCAAACGAATGAATAAAGTGAAGAAAAAGACGGAAAACATATATTACCCAAGTTAAGGGGTAAAAAGTGTAAGAAGTACAAAACTCTTCAAAAGTTGGTGAATAAAGAAACATGGCCACCCATGTTGCCTATTCACATCAACTCTCGAATATTTTTAATGTTAAGGGGTAAAAACTATAAAAAGTACAAAAGTCTTCAAAAGTTGGTGAATAAAGCAACATGGCTGCCCATGTTGCCTATCCACATCATCTCTCGGATATTTTTAGAAAGAGAAGAAAGGAGAGCTGAAAACTCTCGGGTTTTGAAGAAGAACAAGAAGAAAGATTCGAAATCAAAGTAAGAATTCACGTGTTTATGATGTTCTTAACTGGCCATAGCCTTGCTTATATGCTTATGTGTGTTGTATGTGTTCGGGTGTGTGTCTTGGTGGGTTTCTAGGTGGTTGAACTCTGTTGAAAACGAGTTTGAAAGAAGTCACTCCTAAGAGGCTGCAAAGATGACTTCTAGAACCCCCTTTTTACTTGTTTTTAACTACTTTGGGGATGGAAATACATGTATGAACATTTTTATTAAATTGGGTTTTATACCCGTATATGTGTATGTGTGTATGTTGTGGGTGGGGTTTGATTTTGGGCTATGTATGTGTATGATGATGTTATAGTTATGTTTCTATGCCTTAGAATGTAATATTTAAGCTTAGAACATGATAAGTGATGTTTGGGGACTGATTTATGATCTTTAGAAGGAATTAGGCTGCTCATGCGCCCAACTAAATATAACTACCTAAGTGTCCCCATGCACCCAAAACCTCCTGCGCCCAAATAGTACCCATGCGCCTAGAAATAGGCTGAAATTGACTAAGTGTTTATACGCCCAGATAGTTCATGCGCCTAAGCACTCATGCGTATGCGTAGTGCTCATGCACCTAGAATCTACCCAGAATAAACTAAGTGTTGCTCATGCACCCCGATAGTGCTGATGCGCCCGAAAGTTGCTCATGCGTCTAAGTGTTCCTCATGCGCCTGAAAGGCCATGCGTCTACATAGTGCTCATGTGCCTGCATAGTACTCATGCGCTGAAAGACTTAGATTATTTTCTGACATTTCAGGGAAAAAGTGAAATGTAGGCTTTGACTTGGGAGGTTCCCGGGGGCTATATAAGTTGACTTTTTTAAGTTATAGATGATGTGATGGGCATTGTATGATGATGTATGATGTATGCTTATGCATGTTGGTATGTTTCATGTATGTTATGCATGTGTGATGGTGCCTTGTATGGCGATGTTTTGTATGATTATATTATGTTCCATGTTATGTATGTTTATCTTTCCCGTGGCTTTACGTGTTATAGTTGTGATAGAAATGATAAAGTATTATGTAACGTAAAGTGAAAGATAATGAAAGAGGAACATAATGATAGAATGCATGCATTAATGAAAGAGAAAGTAAAGAAAGGCTTGCAAGCAAGATGTACGGAGGTGCACGGCTCTAAAATGTCATAACCTCAACTGTGTGTGGTTTAGCTAACCCTTATGGATACACGCAGGGGTCCAGTCTTGGTGACTAACCAGTGATACAGTACATGGTTTATAGTGATTGCTCACCTCGGTGTTGGTGCCAGACTATGTGCGTTATGGAAGTCATTTATTATCTTCGGCCCAGTACCCACTTTTTGCATACGTTTGAGGTGTAGTATATAGTTGGGATATTTGTCGCTTGCCCGGTGCTGGTGCTAGGAATTATGCATTATAGAAGTCATTTATGATATTCGGCCCAGTACCCGCTTTGTGCATACGTTTAGGGTATAGCCGATGACACTGATCTGGAAGGAGGTATAGAGTTAAAGAAAGAATGTGATGAATAGTAAAGGAAGATAATAATGATATTATCTATGTGCACTTACGATGAGTGATCATGTATGAAAGTATAGTATGATTTGATAAAAGGTAAAGTACGGTTTTAAATGAAAGTAAAGTATGTTTTATTTTAAAAACTAGAACTCACTCAGGAACGCTGACTTTTATGCATTTTTCCAGTTGGCAGGTAAGGTTGATGAGGATGGCACGGGGCGGCTACTTGGCTTATTTTGGATGGCATCCATTGTTATAATGCTTTTGTGATGTAATGCAATAAGTATTTTGTAATTTGATAACGATGTATTATTTTGCAAAAACTTTTATAATGAAATGAAATGTTTGTTTTAATGTTTTTGTTGCAATGTTTTCTTTAAGTTAATGAAATTATATGTTTTATGTGCAATGATTGGCCCGCTGTATGCTTCCCGGGAACAGGGCCTTACACGTATGCACCCTACCAACATTAGGCAAAGCCTATTTTATACATGTTTTTGTTACCCTAGCAAGCCCAAAAAATGTTATCGACGAACAATAAAGAAACAGACATACTATCACCACTTGAAACGAATGATGACTAAGTTGGTGAGTGTTCCAGCCACTTGGGTTCACCCACATGGTTAGATGACCATCTACCCACTTTTTATGCACTAAGAGCGTCCCAGATGACAATCAATGTACAAAGGATTGAGTAACCTTAGTTAAAAGTATTCAAGAGAAACCAACATATCAAATGCAAGCAACCATAGTGTCAACGGCCAAAGTCCGAATGACAAGCAAATTGTGTAGGTGACACAAGTCTTGCTGCCAACAAACAACAACTGTAACACCCGGCCCCTCGCATCAACAACATTGTTTGCTTTGCTCCCACGAGGAGCTCACGGATTTGCTTTTGGTTGCCAGGGTGAAAACTTCCCAGGGAGATCACCCAGGCCTTACTAAAAGCAAATCCGTGAGCTCCTCGTGGGCAAAGCGGACCATATTGTTGATGCTAGGGGTCGGGCATTACAGATTGGTATCAGAGCCATTGGTTATAGGGAACTTGGTTGCGTACACACTAGTCTATAACCACACACACTTAGTTACTCATTGCTTATCCTCTTACTATATACTCATTGGCATACACATCACTTGCACTGCAGCATGGCATAGTCATCCAGGGTTTTGGGAAAAAGGCGTGCTCGTTCTGAATCCCCTCCATTTGTACCTCACCAAGTGTCTGACAGGCCGCGACATCCTTACTCCCATGGTGAGATAAACTGGGATCAACTGTTTGTGCCACCTGAGCGCGACCCTCCACGAGATTTGAGTTATTACCCAACTTGTATAAATCGCATGGTTCATAGAGAGCATGTTCCGAAGCTGGCCACTACTAGAGCTAGGACTAGGTTAGCAACTACTTCTACAGTACCTACCCTCCCATCTCTAGATGTACCCCTTGAGATGTCTGTGGCGGCATTGACTGCGACACTTGAGACTGAGCGTCGATGAGTTGGAGTACTCACTAATGAGAATTCCACACTAAAGGATGATATAAGCTGACTATGGCTAAAGATGGCTATAATCGAGGAGCGGTTGTCGATGTCCATTAAAGGGAAGTTCATGATGGCTGGTAGAGTGATAGATTTTTCTGAGCGTATGGGCGAGCAGGATCTCCATAATATGGGCGTCGAGAGCAGACTAACCTGACTGGAAGCACAACTCGCAACACTACAAATTGAGAGCAACCCTGCACCTGTCGAAGATTCCGATGAAGACCCCGAGGAAGAACCAGAAGAAGCCCCGGATAGTGGAGACAGCGATGGATCAGATTTGTTGGATTGATTCTCCTTATTCTTATTACTTTGACTACATAGCATTTTTCTTAAACCTATGTTGGAAGGGTTATTTCCCACACAACAGAAAACTTGAATTTTGACATTGATTGGATATTTTGTGAGCAACTTGCAAATTATTTATGATACGATATTATTTTTGTTATAAATGTTGTGGTTGTGACTATACATTATTTATTATTATTTACTATTCTTCAATGAGATTGGATGTTACTCATTATGGTATTTGTGAATGTAAAGTAAAATATGGACGGCATAGGTAGAGGACATGGACGTGGCCGAGGGTGTGGCGGTGGAAGTGGCGCCGACAATGTGAACATGAACCCAACTGAAGTAGCTGCTCTAATAAACCAACACTTGCAAGCGGCATTGAACACTAAGCCCGCACAGTTTGGAGGTAAACGGTGACACTAGTCATCATTTACATGAATATTCCGTTAGGTGATAATTCTTTGGGTTTGATTTCCATACCCTGACACATGAATACAGGACCGCCTGGATACACGTACAAAGCATTTATGGACTGTAAGCCGCATTCCTATAGTGGAGCTGAGGGAGCAGTAGGGCTTGTAAGATGGTCTGAGAAGACTTAGTCAGTCTTCGCCAAATGTAATTGTCCATTGCCGGACCAGGTGATGTATGCCACAGGAACACTGGAAGGTGCTACACTCACGTGGTGGAATGCTCAAATGCAGATGCTTGGCCAGGCAATGGCAAATGCGCTGATGTGGGAGGAATTCAAGACGATGATGAGCGAGGAATACTACCCCCATGATGAAGTTCAAAAGATGGAAGCTGAGTTCTGGCAATTGAAGATGGATGGATCTAACATCGAGGCTTACACTACTAGGTGACATGAGCTAGCTACACTTTGTCCTAGCTTGGTTAACCCGCCGAGCCGACCAAATGAGCTATACTTTCATGGTCTAGTTCTGGATATTTAGAGTATGGTGACTGCTGCAAATCACCCTACCATCCAACAGGTTATACAACTGGCTCACAAGCTCACTGACCAAGTTGTGGAGCAAGGGATGTTACCCAAGCGGGGCGTTGTGGCAAGCGTGCCCGACAACAAATGTAAGTGGGAAAATAATGTTAGCAAGGGATCATCATCTGGTTATCAACCTCAGCAACACCAACCTCAACAGCAACATCAACATTGATGGTTTGATAACAATCGCAACTTTAATCATGTTGGAACTTGTTTACCCAAGATACATATAAGATTGATGTGGTTAGTACGGTATGATCCAAGTCGGGTCATACCGAATAACAAGCTAAACAAACACCAATAAATATTTATTTTTTTGATGAGATCATTCAAATAAATATTGACACCAATTTAGAAAATGGGTTTTCTAAAATGTTGCTTTGTAATAGAATAACATTATATGGATAATTTGTTCATGAGAAATTATTTGTTTCATTATTTAAGTTAGTTAAATAATAACAAATAAAAGTTTGTTAATGTTATAAAATTAAAAGAGGTTTTAATTTTATAAACTTATGTGTTAAGAGTGTAAGTTTTTTATAAAATGTAAAATGGGGGAAACCTTTTTTTTGAAAGGATTCGGTCGCCCAAGGGAGAACCTCTCCTTGGGATTGCATGTCTTGGTTACAACAAGACTTTAATCCATTCTTACACTCAAGCTTCACAAACACTTTCTCTAACACACACATTGCAAAAAACTCTCTCTAACAAAGCTGAAAATTTGGATTGCACTCCCTAACAAGCTAGGTGTTTGGAAGAGCTTGTGGGTATACAAGCTTGAGGCCTTCTCTTTTGGAGGCTATAGATTCAAGAATCATCATCTTCTTCTTCTCATCCATACTACATCCTTTTGTTCTTGAAAGGTAGTTTCAAGAACACCCCTTTGGTTGTTCTTTTCGGTTTTGATAGCACTTATTTTCACATACTATATGATCCTTGTTCTTGGGTTTTGTTTTGGTTTAAAATGGTTCATATTTTCAGAGTCTTAACAACATGTTTAACATTATATCCGCTGCATTTTATAGTTTAAATGGTTAAACTAACTTTGATGAACATGTTAAAAAACCCAATAATTCAATCATCTTCATCATCTCAAGGACCAAGTGGATACGTGGGGAAAAATCCAAAGTGCAATCAATGCAACTATCACCACACTGGTAGATGTGATAGTTTTCGATGTTAGCGTTGTGAAAAGATTGGACACGCGGCAAAGGATTGCCGTGGGGAACTGATGAAAAAGCCTCAACAACCTCAGTAACCTCAGCAACCCCATGAAACACCAAAGGGTTGCTTTGAGTGTGGAAAGGAAGGTCATTTCAAGAAAAAGTGTCCTCAACTGAGAAGAAATGGGAATGGCAATGGTAATGGTGGCAAAAACAACAACGGGGGTAATGGTGAAAACAATGGCGACAACAATGGTGGAGCCAGAGGGAGAGCCTTTGTCATGGGTTTAGGTGAGGCTATAAACGATCCTACTACTGTTACTGGTAAATTTCATATTAATGGTCGTTTTGCTTTTGTACTGTTTGACACTAGAGCCAATAAGAATTTTAGCTCTACTATGGTTTTTAGCCTCTTAAGGGATATGCCCTCTTTATTGGAGTCTAAGTATATTGTAGAATTTGTTGATGTTAAGCAAATCTATGTTACGCACATCCTTACGAATTGCAAGATAGAACTCGTTGGTCATACCTTTGACATTGATCTTATGCCCATTACTCTTGGAAGCTTTGATATGGTGGTAGGCATGGATTGGCTGTCACAGAAGCAAGCAGAGGTGATTTGACATCAGAAGTTCATTCGTATTCCCGTGTTAGATGGGGAAATGCTTTCGGTTAAAGGTGAGAAGATTGGTGCTGTGATAGGCATTATATCGTTCATGAAGGCTCACAAGTTGCTACACAAGGGCCAGTTGGCCATATTAGCTCTCATCTCTAACCTGCAACAAGAGGAAAAGAAAATAGAAGACATTCCAGTGGTTCGTGACTTTCCAAAGGTGTTTCCAGAGGATCTGCCTGGACTACCACCTCATTGTCTAGTTGAGATTTAGATCGATTTGACACCTGGAGCTGCTCCGATTGTGAGAGCACCTTACCGGTTAGCACCGAACAAACTGTAGGAATTATCTATGCAACTTCAGGAACTGTTGGATAAAGGGTTTATTCGACCGAGCTCATCACCATGGGAAGCACCTGTTTTCTTTGTTAAGAATAAAGATGGCATCGATTATAGAGAATTGAACAAGGTTACAGTCAAGAACCGATACCCTTTACCTCGTATCGATGACTTATTTGATCAGCTTTAGGGATCAAGCTATTATTCGAAGATTGATTTGAGATCTGGTTATCATCAACTGAGAGTTCGTGAAGAAGACATCTCTAAAACATCATTTCATACTCGTTATGGTCAGTACGAGTTCTTGGTCGTGCCTTTTGGGTTGACAAATGCACCAGCAGTGTTTATGGACCTCATGAACCGTGCATGCAAACCTTACCTTGATCAGTTTGGTATCTTGTTTATTGATGACATATTGATATATTCTAGGACCAAGGAGGATCATGTGGAATACCTACGTTTAATCTTGGAGGTACTTAGAAAGGAACAATTGTACTCCAAATTTTCTAAGCGCGACTTCTGGATTCGTGAGGTGCAATTTTTGGGTCACATTGTTAACTAAAAGGGAATACATGTGGATCCTACAAAGATCAAGGGCCAAGGGCGAGCGCCAGGGCATTCACTATGACACAGGAGGAAGCTAGGACGGACCCTGATGTCGTGTCCGGTACGTTTCTAGTGAACCAAACTTTAGGTTCTGTGTTGTTCGATTCTGGTGCTAGTAAAAGTTTTATTTCTGCTGCTTTCTGTGCTAAACTGCCTGTTAGTAGTAGACGTGTTGAGGCGCCTTTGATGTAGAAACTACCATAGGTAAGTCTACCAGGATTTCGGAGATGATAGAGAATTGTGATGTGGAACTAGAAGGTCATAAGTTTCCTGTTAGACCGTTCGTGATGACCTTGGGTGGTTTTGATTTAGTTCTTGGGATGGATTGGTTAGCGGACTTCGAGGATAACATTGTTTGTCGCAAGAAAGATGATTCGTTTCGTAGCGCCTAATGGTAGTTCAGTGACGGTTTATGGTGATCGGGTTACTACGATTCCGAAGGTGATTTCAATGGCGGTGGCGTGAAAGTGTATGAAGCGTGGATGTAGTGCCTACTTGGCCTATGTAAAGGATGTGGATACGCCGCACCATAACTGTCTGATGTATCATTTATGTGTGACTTTCCAGACTTGTTCCCAGAAGATTTATCAGGAGTGCCACCCGACCGAGAGATCGAGTTTCAGATTGATCTGATACCGGGTTCCCAACTTGTTTCCAAGGCACCGTATCGGTTGGCTCCGACGGAGATGAAAGAGTTGATGGAGTAGTTGCAAGAGCTGCTTGATAAAGGGTTCATTAGACCGAGTATCTGTCCTTGGGGTGCTCCGGTCCTGTTTGTGAAGAAGAAAGACGGTAGTATGAGGATGTGCATTGACTACCGCGAACTGAACTAGTTGACGGTGAAGAACCGATACCCCTTCCGAGAATAGATCATTTGTTTGATTAGCTTCAAGGTGCCAGTTGGTTCTCAAGAATAGATATTTGATCGGACTACCATCAGTTGAAGGTGAAGGAACAAGACATCCCTAAAACAGCTTTTCGCACGCGCTACGGTCACTACGAGTTTCTGGTCATGTCATTTGGTTTGACCAATGCACCAGCTGCATTTATGGATCTAATGAATCGGGTGTGTCGGCCGATGTTGGATAAATTAGTGATTGTGTTTATTGATGATATCCTGATTTATTCGAAGACCGAGATAGAGCATGCCGATCACATTCGGGAGGTGTTGGAGACGTTGAGGAAGGAGAAGTTATATGCTAAGTTCTCCAAGTGCACGTTCTGCTTGCGTGAGGTTCAGTTCTTGGGTCATGTGGTGAATCCTGATGGGATCATAGTGGACCCAACAAAGGTAGAGGCGGTGATGCAATGGAAGTCTCCAAAGACGCCATCCGAGATCCGTAGTTTCTTGGGTTTGGCGGGCTACTACAGAAGGTTCATTCAAGACTTTTCCAAAATCCCTTCTCCACTAACCAAGTTGACCCGAAAACATGTTAAGTTTATATGGGGTCAAGCTCAAAAGAAGGCGTTCGATGAACTGAAGGCGAGGTTGACTCAAGCTCCTGTTCTTTAATTACTCGATGAAAGTAAAGATCTGGTGGTTTATTCTGATGCTTCCTATTCGGGGTTGGGCTGCGTGTTAATGAAGAGAGGGAAGGTTATAGCCTATGCATCCCGACAGTTGAAGGTTCATGAGGTCAATATCCTACTCATGACTTGGAACTAGCAGTCGTGGTCTTTGCACTAAAGATTTGGAGGCACTATCTCTACGAGACGAAGTTCACCATATTCACTGACCACAAAAGCTTGAAGTATTTCTTTGAGCAGAAGGACCTAACATGAGGCAGAGAAGGTGGTTGGACCTCATAAAAGATTATGATTGCGAGATCCACTACCATCCCGGCAAGGCCAACGTGGTGGCTGATGCCCTTAGTCGGAAGAGAGGCCCGAGCCGATTTGGGTGAAAGCGTATCAGCTAATCATGACCTCTTACATGATGAAGCAAGTTAAAGAGTTTCAAGATGAGGCATTGACGGAAGATCATCTTTACTCTGAAAGGATGAGGGGTCTGGATGGGGAATTGGGCGAAAACACACTTAGTGTTAAAACCTGATTTGGACGAGTGTGGATTCCTTGTTTTGGGGATCTATGGGTGAAGATCATGGATGAAGCCCACAAGACTCAATACTCCATTCATCCAGGTGCCACAAAAATGTACCAAGACATGAAGAAAGATTACTGGTGGCCGGGTATGAAACGTGATGTGGTGGAGTATGTGAGTAAATGCCTTACTTGCTTACAGGTGAAGGCCGAGCATCAAAAGCCATATTGGAAGATCCAACCTTTGGATATACCGGAATAGAAGTAGGAGCACATCACCATGGATTTCATTACGAAGCTACCGCGTACTCCGAAAGGGTATGATGCCATATGGGTGATTGTGGACCGATTGACGAAGAGTGCTCACTTCCTACCGATCCGCGAGACATATACATCTCAGAGGTTGGCGGATCTGTTCATCGGGGAAATTGTAACTTGCCATGGTGTGCCGGTGTCAATTGTGTCTGATCGAGACACCCGGTTTACATCCAAATTCTGGAAGAAATTCCACGACGCCATGGGGACGAGGTTACATATTAGCACGGCTTATCATCTCCAAACTGATGGTCAGTCAGAAAGGACCATTCAGACATTGGAAGACATG
>BJCM01207154.1:0-14213 GCA_018326385.1 Flaveria bidentis
TATATATGCTTAACCCATAGAAGCTCACCAACATTATATGTTGACCCTTTGTTTTTAATATGTTTTAGGATTGCTACTTGAGGAATTATTTTTGCTCATATAGGACTTCGACTTAGTTTAATTAGATATCTTATATTGTTGTTTAAATCTTTGTTGTATTGTAATGACTTAATTGTCTAGTATTATTCAATTAAAAATTCTATTTAATGTTATTTCAACTTATTTAATTCCTTGAGCTATGAACATTCGTTTCACATTCATCCGCCTTGATGATTCTGCCTCGGTTGGGGTGTGACAAAGAGGACTGAAAACTTGAACTCCCTCACTATGACTGAACTATATGGAATCCTTGATGGATATTGTGTAAAGATGGAGAATAAGATAGGCCACCTGAGCAGACCCTCAAGCCTTCCTGCTAGCAACACTTTAATGGTTGCTGAAGACTCAGGACCCCCCCAACTTCAGCAGACCCTCGCATACTCCCAGGAACCATCTTGTTCTTCTAGGCCATACATCACATTCCCTAAGACTCCAAGGTCTCAACAGGCTTAGCAAGGTTCTTTCCAGGATACTTGTGCCTTTGTCTTATGAAATGAACATTCTAGTGACTTTCAGTATTGCTTTGATGATCTATGAATGTTTCAGCCCAGATGGTGTGGAATATTTGGACATTGTCCAACATATGGCTCTGTTAACTTATAGAGCAAAGAAGTTCTTAAAAACAACTGGAAGATAGTTTTCCCAGAGCAAAGAACCACCTCGATGCTCCCTAACTCTTTATGGCATCTCATAAGGAGGCATGCCAATGCTGGCATTGTAGCTATTGTTATATGAGAACTCGGCTAACGGTAAGTGGTTATCCCAACTTCCTCCAAAGTCAATGACACATGCCCGGAGCATATCTTCTAGCGTCTGAATGGTCCTGTCTGACAGACCATCTGTCTGGAGATGATAAGCTGTGCTGATTTGTAACCTCGTTCCCATCGCATCATGGAATTTCTTACAAAATTTAGATGTAAACCGAGTGTCACGATCAGACACAATAGACACCGGCACACCATGACGAGATACAATCTCTTTAATGAAAAAATCCGCTAATCTTTTGGTGATATGCTCCCACTTCCACTCGGGTATGTCCAAGGTTAGATCTTCTCGTATGGCTTCTGATGCTCCGCCTTCACTTGCAAGCAAGTAATGCACTTACTCACGTACTCTACTACGTCATGCTTCATACCCGGCCATCAATAATCTTTCTTCATATCTTGGTACATCTTCATAGCACCGGGATGAATAGAGTATCGAGTCTTATGAGCCTCATCCATAATCTTCGTACGTAGATCCCTAAAACAAGGAATCCATATCTGTCTGAATCGGGTTCTAACATCGAGTGTGTTTTTACCCAACTCCATGACCAGACCTCTCATTCTTTTAGAGTTAAGATGATCTTCTTTCAATGCCTCATCTTGAAACTCCTTAACTTGTTTCATCACATCAGAGGTCATGACAACTAATAAGCCTTCACCCGAATCAGCTCAGGTCTCTCCTTTCGGCTAAGGGCATCCACCACCACGTGGGCTTTGCTTGGATGGTAATGGATCTCTCAATCATAATCTTAAATGAGCTCCAGCCATCTCCTCTGCCTCATGTTCAAGTCTTTCTACTCGAAGAAGTACTTCAAGCTCTTGTGGTAAGTGAATATGGTGCACTTCATCCCGTATAGGTAGTGCCTCCAAATCTTTAATGCAAAGACCATGACTGCTAGCTCCAAGTCATGAGTAGGATAATTGACCTGATGAACTTTCAACTGTCGGGATGCACAGACTATAACCTTTCCTCTCTATATCAACACACATCCCAACCTCGAGTAAGAAGCATCTGAATAAACCACCAAATCTTCACCTCCATCGGGTAACGACAAGATAGGAGCTTGAGTCAACCTCGCCTTTAACTCCTCAAACACCCTCTTTTGAGCTTGACCCCATATAAACTTTACATCCTTATGGGTCAACTTAGTCAATGGAGAAGCTATCTTAGAGAAGTCTTGAATGAATCTTCTGTAATAACCCATCAAATCCAAGAAACTGTGAATCTCGGATGGCGTCTTTGGTGATTTCCATTGAATCACCGCCTCCACCTTTGTCGGGTCTACCATAATCCCTTTAGGATTCACCACATGACCCAAGAACTGAACATCGCATAGCCAAAATGCACACTTGAAGAACTTGGCATACAACTTCTCCCTTCTTAACGTCTCCATCACCTCTCGAATGTGACCAACATGTTCTTTCTCGCTCCTCGATAAAACATATATTTACATGAACTTCAATAAAACATCGTAGGGGAAACATTTAAACACCATTTTTATTTCATTGTATTGCTTTTGCAAAATAATACAACATTCATTACAAAACATTGTTTGTTTGCATTACAATGCAAAAACATTATACAAAAGAATGCCATCCAAAATGAGCCAAGTAGCCACCCCATGCCATCCTCAGCAACTATTACCTGCCAACTAGAAACACATAAAAGTCAGCATTGTAGAGTGAGTTCTAGTTTAAAAATAAAATATACTTTACTTTCTTTCAAAACCATTCTATACTTTCATATATGATCACACATCATACGTACATATAGATAATCTCATTATTTTCTTCCTTTACTATTTATCACTTTCTTTCTTTACTTCTTTCCGGATCAGTGTCATCAGCTATACCCCAAACCTATGCACAACGCGGGTACTGGGCCAAAAATCATAAATGACTTCCATAACGCACATAACCTGGCACCAGCACCGGGGCAGGTGACAAAGATCCCAACTGTATACTATACCCCAAACGTATTCACAAAGCAGGTACTGGGCCGAATATCATAAATGACTTCCAAAATGCACATAGCCTAACACCAGCACCGGGGTGAGTATCCACTATAATCCATGTACTATACAACTGGTCAGTCACAAAGACTAAACCCCTGCATGTATCCTTATGGGTTAGATAAACCACACATAGTTGAGCTAACGATATTTTAGAGTCGTGCACCTCCGTACATTTTGCTTGCAAGCCTTTCTTTACTTTCACTATCATTAATGCATGCATTCTATTATTATGTTCCTCTTTTCATTATCTTCCACTTTACATTACATAATACTTTATCATTTCCTTCACAACTATATCATGTAAAGCTATGGAAAATAAACATATATAACATGGAACATAAACATGACCATACAAAACATCACTATACAAGGTATCATCGTACATGACATAACAATCATCATACATGCCATAACATAGCCCATACATCATCACAAATCAACTTACTTCACCCCCGGGATCATCCCAAGTCAAAGCATACATTTCACATTTTCCCCAAAAATCAGAAAAATAATCTAAGTCTTTGGCGCATGGGCCCTATTGTGGCGCATGGGCCCTATTGTGGCGCATGGGCAACACTTAGTCATTCTAGGCAAATTCTAGGCGCATGGGCACTATGCAGGCGCATGAGTGCCTAGGCGCATGGAAATCCTGGGCACATGGACATTTAGTCAATTTCAGCCTAATTCTAGGCGCATAGCTACTATTTGGGCGTATGGGAACACTTAAACAGTTTCTGACCGTTGGGCGCATGGGCAACCAACCTATATTATAATCATACCAGTTTTGCCCCAATCATCAACTATCATGTTCTAGCCTTAGTTCTAACATCCTAAGCGACAAAACAAGAAAATAGCACAATCACAACATCATAAATCACCCCAAATAAAATCCCACTCGTAT
This sequence comes from Flaveria bidentis, assembly GCA_018326385.1. Taxonomy (NCBI): domain Eukaryota; kingdom Viridiplantae; phylum Streptophyta; class Magnoliopsida; order Asterales; family Asteraceae; genus Flaveria; species Flaveria bidentis. Next base: position 3,780 of record BJCM01207154.1, read on the forward strand.
TCATACACACATATACATATGGGTACACACCCACATTTTATAAAAATGTTTAGACATGCAATTCTAGCCCCAAATCAGTTTAAAACAAGTAAAAAAGAGGTTTTAGAACTCACCTTAGCAGCCTCTTGGGTAAGACTTCCTTCAAAACCCGTTTGCTACAAGTTCACACCTAAAACCCACCAAAAACACACACAACTGAACACCCAAACATGTATACCCAAACATGTATAAGCATGCAACCGAGGCAAAGGCCAGTTAAGAACATCATAAACTCATGAATTATTACCTTGAATTCGATCTCTTTTAGTTCTTCTCTCTAAAACCAAGAGTTTTCAGCTTCTGCACTTCTTTCTCTTTTACTAAAAATCCAAATGAAGTGATGTGTGAAGAGAGTGTGGGCGGCCATGCCACCTTTATCACCAACTGTTAAAAGTTTTGTCCTTTTGAAACTTTTAACCCCTCATTTTGGGTTTTATTATGTTTCTCTCTTTTTCCTCTCTTAATTCTTTTTTTCTTGACTTTTAAAAAAGTAACCGGATGTTACAGATCACCACCATCTTGCTTAAGGTTCCAAAACTCTTCTTCTAGCTTTTTGCAGTTCACTCCTCGGGCAGAACTTAGAGATGGCAATGTTCTTGAACTTGTCCCATGTTAGTGCTAACACAACGTTAGCACCACTTTTCCATTTCTTGCTATTCCACCAAGTAAGTGCCCTTTGTTGGAGCATACTTATGGCATAACACACCTTCAGCGCCTCGGGACACTCATAGTTGATAAAGGTATTCTCCATGCTCTCGAACCACTCAAGAAGAACAGTGGCTACTTCATTGCCACTATAGCTAGTGGGCTTGCAAGAACTAAAATGCTTGAAGGTACATGTTTGGTTCTTATGTTCTTGGTTCATTTTATTTTCCCATTGACCATTTCCATTGTTGCGTGAGTTGATTATCAAGGTGCTATTTAGCTCAACAACAATGGTCGGGATAACGACAACCATTTGTCACGCAATCATGGTGGCTAACTTGCAGTCGTAACTTCCATGCTTTCCATGATGATGTGACATGCTGAATACAAAATAATTTAGTTAAAGGAGTTTGGAGATAAAGGATGGTAAATTAAACAATGATGATTCAAGATTTGTAAAGCACATGGAATGATTCCATTTGGTAACGCATTACCATTTGGAAACGTTGACACGTCAAGGTAAATTGACCTATTTGTCTTAGAAAATTATGTATGTTGACCATAGTTTATCACTCATCCCAGAAATCTCCAGGTAAGCATAACTAGTCCCGTAGGAATTATACGAAATGCTTGCCTTAGCCCAAAGGTTTTTTTGCTAGGAAATCTAGAATATAGGTGTCTATGTGTCACACAATATTCCTTAGGTTCATGGAATCAAAACCTTGATGAGATTTTCATAGATTAGACATAAAGTCTAAAGAATTAAACCCACGATATAAGTGTATAATCCCACGTGTCGTCAAGAATAAGTTTAGGAAGTTTCATTCGTCAGGGAGAATCAAAGGATCAAGGATAATTCTATAGGAGACAAGCAACAAAGTTTAAGCACTTACAATGCAACCAATCTAAAGGCATCAAGTTGCACATAGGAAGACATCCCTAATTAGATAGCATCATGTAGCATGCAAATAATATATACTTACAAAAATATCAAGATTACTCTATAGGGTTCATGCATAAACTATAGTCTAGGTCACCATTTCTAATAACCTAAATCCCTATAGTTATGGGCTCTGATACCAATCTGTCACACCCCAACCTTCACGGCGGAATCGTTGAGATGTGAGGATTAAGATTGTTCACAGCCACATAACACTATCTTTAAATGAAAATATTATTATCATAAGTTTAAAGTATGCAAGTTACAACCAAGAGTCTCAAACAGTAAATAACATAACATAAGAAGAAATATTCCAAGACATTTTATTTAATAATCTAGGTCCAATCCGAGATGTGAGCAACTTCAAACGACTACTTCAAACTTGAGCATTTTCTTAAACATGTTAAAAATAAAGGTCAACTATGAAAGTTGATGAGTTTCCAAGGGTTTAATATACATAAATATATCAAAAGGTTACAAGTTATACAAGTTTATAGAACACATATAGCTACAATCAATCCTTGACCAAAACTAAGGTTACAAGTTTATAACGATTAACTAAGTGTATTTGGTTCCCATGATGAACAAGTCATACATCATCAGGAGCCGACAATACATCGGCTTTAGCACCGAATAGGCTTGTCAGGCCCATAGATCGATGACATCGCCAGACTAGCAATAGTTAATGATTGTCAACATATAATATATCTCATATAAAGCTCACAATAACACAAATAACCATGACAAAATATAAGTATGAATTGCATGTGCATTACAAGTATAAAAAGTTTACGAGTGTAAGTTGATAAGTTTAACATGTTTCATCCCATAATAAAATGAAATAATATAAAAAGGGGGCAAGAAAACTCACATGATCAATAAGTATATAATTGATGATTAATAAGAAAAATAATCGACGTTCCAACTTAATCCTTCACGAGGTACGTAACTATATTTATATATATATTTACAAGATTTTAGTGATAAGATTAACGATTTAACAAGAGCTAGGGTGTTTATTAAAGTTTTGGGGATTTTAAATAATATAATAAAGAATTATACCATTTATGTATTTTAATATAGGGAAAATAAAATAAAAATTATATCATTTATGATAATTAATAAAGTTTAAATAAACATTTGAAATAATCGTAATTTAAACGTAATACATTAAAGATAACGTTTGAACTAATAACAATTTTTTGTGGATTAAAATTATTATTTTAGTCTAATTTTTAGAAAAAAAAACTAATTATAACATTAGTTTAGAATATTTAATAAAAATATAAAAATATTTTTAAGAAATAATTTTCAGAAAATATTTAAGTTTTTATAATAAACAAAGTTTATAAAAATAATTTTTTTATAATTTTTAAAATTTCCTGTATTTATTTTGATGGCCAAAAAGCCTAAAAAAATATATGAGGTTCCTCGGATTCGAACCGGGGACCTCAGAGAGTGGCTATGTACCCCGTGAACCAAAGGCCTTGGCCACATTATATCTTGGTTTTAAAATCTAATAAATATAACCCAAATGAAATCCCCGATTCATATAAACCCTAGATCAATCGAACCCAAAATTAAGAAACGATTCGAGAGTTTCAACTTGATTAACCTTAGGGCTTTTGTTCCCTAAGTGAAATCGAGTAGAATGGTGTATTATACTTACTTGATTTAGATCGAATTGTATTATTTAGGCTCGGTTTTTTCTTCGTTAACTTGCGATGAACAGGGGCTTAGAATTTGATCGATTAAATGTGTGTATCACGAATTTGTGGTTATAGAGAGTTGAAAGGGATCGAAGGGGACATTTTCCCTCTGTTATATAGGTTTGATTTGTGCCTTAAAGTGTCGAACATGCTTCGGTTTCCATTCGACTATTTCAGTTATAATCGATTGTTTAACTCAAATTAAACGATGTATTAAGTTTGGAAATAATTATACATATAAAACACATAAATTGCACATTAATTATTCTATAAACTCTTACTGAAAATGATAATTTGATAGTTAAATCGTTCATATTGTATTTTCAGGTTTGGAATAGACCACGATGAACAAAAGGAGCTTAACTAAGAAGAAAATAAAGAAAATCAAAATTTGGAATTCAGGCATGGGTCGTGCTACATGAGGCATGCCCCCATGCCAAGCCTGAACACACCCCTATGCTTAAATCAACACACACCCCCCGTGCTTAAATCAACACACCCCCGTGCTTAAATCAACACACCCCCGTGTTTGTTGGACCGACAAGACACAAAGTACTATTCCCCGACCCAAGGCATAGGGGCGTGCCCCAGGAGGCACGTGGTCGTTCCCCACCGCAAACACGGTGCCATGCCCGACAACATCTGAGCGTACGAGGTGACCAACTTTTACGTACATTGTACTAGGATGGGGTCGTGCCTTTTAGGCACGGGGCCGTTCCTTTTAGGCATGGGGCCGTGCTTAACACTCCAGAAAGCCTATAAATAGGACTTCATTTGCAACTTGAAGATGAGCTTTTAGAAGGTGAAGTGATGGTGTTCCCTCTATGGAACCCAACCTTTGGAGGTCCTTTGAAGGTTTTGGAGGTTTATTCAACACTTAGAAGAAGCTTGGGATTGTTTAACATCATCCACAATGGATCACTGGTTTGATTATTCTAATTTACTGATGATTTCATTACTATCTTTGACTTTTTGTTGTTATGTTCAAGCTCCTTATGAGCTAAACTTCATGTGTTATCCTAATTTAATGAAACTTATGTAATTTGTGATAAACTAATGATGTGATATATATTATGTTAATGTTATGGTAGTCTTGAGAAAACTTTTGATGGGTGGCATCTACATTTGAACGAGAAGTAATAAATTTATGGTTTGTAATTGCGATTGTCATACACGGTTGAAATATGTATCATCAGATTTTATTCGTGAAATTGTTCTTCATAATAAATATATGGCTAATGAACTCGAGATGGTTATTAGAAATCATATCACCTTAACATTCTGATCATTTGTGGGTTTCCTTTTGTTAGTTTGAGAAATATACAATAATTGTTATGGTTTTTTAAATTAATGGTATGTTAGGAAGAAACTTGATCAACTCTCTTTTAACATTAAGTTATGTTTTCAAAAATCTTATGTCAAAAAGGTCACAAAATATTTACCTACATTATTAGGGCTTTGATCTAAGCAGTAATGTCAGCCTAACATGATCATAGTCACTACGGCAGCAAGATAGATGAGAAATCGCGCCAACTTATCTTTATAAACATTAACATAATTTAATCAATATATTTAAATCACACCACCAATTCATCGCAGTTACATAAGTGTAGTCTAATTAGGACAACATCCTTACTTCACTGAAAGAATCACCAAAAGTCTCAACCTATCTCTATTTATTTTATTTATCAATATTATGTTTAACTTATCATTATCTAAAACATAAAACTGATAGTTAATTACGAGGTTTGTTGATTAGGCCTACAGATTGATACTCGGTTCTTACCAATACTATATTACCATACAACAGGTACACTTGCCTTTTATGTGTGTCGTTTTGTATTAGTAATAACCAATTTAAACTTAATATGTACGAAGAATCTTTAGCAAGAATAGATTTAACCTCTAATGAGACAAAACTCTTATCAGCTCCAGAATCAAATAGAACGTAGGTATAAGAATTATTAATAAGGAACATACCATTCATCACATTGTTGTTTGCTTGTGCTTGGTTTGCGTTGATGTTGAAAGCAGGTTCTTGGGCTTGTGGAACGTTTCCTGCAAGACAAGGGCATTGTGGGCGGAAGTGACCAGGATCCCCACAATTGTAGCAAACATGATTTGCAACCATCGCGGCATTGTTTGGAGCACGGTGACAAGTCGCCACCAAGTGTCCATATTTATCGCACAAAGTACAGATGCGGCACGGAGCGTTCACTAGATGATGGTACCTACAGACGTTGCACATAGGTTGAGGACCAGTATAGGCCATTGCTACAATTACTTGTGCCACAAGTGCAGCCACATGTACAAGTTCTCTTTGAGGTGGTTTGGGTGCAGCCACAACATAGTTACGAGTCGGTGCAAACTCGCATTTTTTGTTGTTGTATGACGGTTTGGTTTTAGTCTCCTTGGCAGCTTCAATGACCGTCTTCTCAAGCTTTTTACACCCTTGATAGACATGGTGCCCACTCGTATATGATTCTCGGTAAGTTGAGCGGTGATAGTGATGGCTTCCTCCAAAGTTGTGGGTCGACTACTCACCACAGCATCTTGAATTTGGGGTGGTACCCCCTTGATGAACTTCTTAATGTTACGAGGAACAGTTTTGACCATATGGGCCAACAGAATGCTCAACTCATGATGCTTAGTTGAGTAGGCCAAGTGATCACCACCATATTGTTTAACATTCCAGAACTCCTCCTCCAGCTTTTGCAATTCACTCCTTGGGAAAAACTTGGCAATAGCAATATTCTTGAACTCATCCCAAGTCAGTGCTAATACAGCATCAGCACCATGGTTCCTTTTCTCGCTATTCCACCATGTAAGTGCCCTTTGAGGTGAACAGTGAGGATTTTCTAATCCGACCCCTCACTCAAACAACATCATTAACACATGTTCAAATCTCCATCTCCCAACCTGAAACCTCTACTCAAGAATCTCCAAAGTCAAGAACTTCAGAAGACACCAAAGGGAAGAGGAAGATGACCGCGGAAGAGCACCTAGAGGAAGAAAGGTTAGAGAAACTGAAAATGAAATGTAGACACCCAACTGGGAAGTTGCTAGCTACAAGTAGTAAAGCAACTGCAGCCAACCAAGAGGTTATCAATAATAGAAGGAAAGTAGGGATCATTGATAGGCTTGTCAATCTTGGAGCTGTTAATGAAGATGTGCTTCTGCTATAACTAGAGGAGCTGCTTGAGTTAGAAAAGGAAACCCTGTTGTGGATTGAGCAAGAAGAAGAAGTAGCAAGGTTGGCCTTAGAGGAAGAAAGGGAGAGAAAGAAAGAAGAAGTTGTCCAGCAACTGAGGAGCGAAATGATAACTTTCCTTCTCTCTTGAGGAACTAACTCCTCACAACAATGGTACGATCTTGTGTCTTTTCAAGAAAGAGCAAGATCAAATTGAGAAAGAGAGAAAGAAGGTTGCAAAAGAGAAACTGAGGAGAAAAGGAAGAAGAATGAAGAAGTTGGATGTGTTATTATCAAGAAGCTTAGAGACAAAGCTTGCATGAAATACTATCTACGGGCTTATGGCTTCTCTGGCAGGTAGGTGGGTCCTATGTCCGAGAAGACTCTACAGGGACATGTTAGTGACATCAAGGCTGACATTCGCTCAGGAAAAAGGAATGAGATGTATAGAAGGGGACAAGGGATGACCTTCAGACCTACACCTCTATCCCAACCTCAACTTGAACCAAATCCATTTTCTTTCCCTATCAAAACTAAACCAAGCTCTGAATCATACACACTTGAACCCACTCCATCAATCGTGCCCTCTTCCTTACCCTCTTCCTCACCTCAACCACCTCAATTACCTATCCTCCAACCTAAAACACTTACCAGAACCCAAACACCATTGCCTACCCAACAACCGCCCAAGTCATCCTCTCAGCCTTCCAAACATCTCTCCTTAGAAGAATTCATGGAGATTAAGATGAAGCTCATCAAAAGTACAACTTTGAGCGATATTTCTTATGAGGGGGGGTCAGTCAAGCTAACCTATGTTGATGGATCCTCATATTCCCTCACTAGAGAAAATTTTCTTGATCTACCCAGAGGAAAATTTGACCAAGCCACCAAACTTCTTGGACTCAAATCTGACTCACTCAATAAAGAAGAGAAGAAACTAAGAAAAAGGTTGGTGACTTTACTAGATTAAAAGAAAGGGGATAGAGTACCAAGTCAACCCCTTGTGCCAAGAAAAAAGATAATCTAGTGGAGGTTTGGAGACTCTTCTTACAACTTTGTTGTTGAGAGAGAGAATGGTGAGAAAAACAAGCTTAATGCCTCATCTCTTTTATACTTAAGCAAGTTCAATATTGCTAAGTTAGCAGAGAAGTCATTCTCCAACCTCTCCAACTCTAAGATAGTTGCTCATATCAGAAATCATTTGAGTAGTTATCATCTGGCTGAGCTAACTGCTAGGACCAAGACTGAAGAGGAGTTGAAGCTAATATAGAAATATGAAAGTGAAGGATCATCAACCAGAGGCAAAATCTTTCTTTAAATAGTTGAAGGTCCTGAACTTAAGTCTATAGTTAGATGGGAGAATGAGTACAACTCTCGTCGACTAACTCTCTTCAGAGGAGAATAACAGAGGGTACATATCATTCAAAGTGACAAACTGGATCTCCTATCCATGAATGATTTGTACAAACTTTTCAGCACCATATCCGGGAAAAACAAATAAACATATAAACATCTTCTTTCCCTGGTGCTGAAAGTTTTGAGAAGCAGAAACAAGTGAGGCTTTGGTAGCATCGGCCTAGGGGTAGTTTGTTAGATCAAGAAAGGCTGGTGCAACCAAAACCAAACACTTAGACTATTTTAAGTACAACTAGTGAAGAACTTCCGAAGGCAAATGAAGTTCTTCCGAAGGAAAATGCTGAAATTCCAAAGCTTATGTCTGAAGAAGCTTTCGAAGGAAAACTACAACTTCCGAAGACAAAGTCTTCCTTATTTCGAAGTTCAAGACTTAAAAGAAATCAAGATAATGACTTCTGAAGAATAAAGATCTGGAGAAAGTCTCAAGCCTCGGAAGAAGTAGCTTCTTCTGAAGTATAAGTGGCTTCGCAAAGAACTTGTTCTTCCAAAGCGAGTTAACTTTCGAAGGAACCTACTATGAACTAGTGGACATAAGAATAGTCCTTCTGACAATCTGCTGCAAATTTTTGAGATACTACATGGTGCTTTCCCACGCTGTGAATGCGCTGAATCGGTTGACATCCGAGCGTGTTCTTGACGGAAGAAAACAAAATCAAAGTCAAGAGACAAACGATAACATGAACTATAATAAAATGGTTTCATTGATAAAACCTAATGATTACAAGCTCGATACAACATAAGAATCAAGACTCTTGGCAAGGGGAGATCGAGCATGATCTCCCCTCGCATCCGGCAGCACCTAGGCCCCCGGGCACAATCCTTAACCTCTCTACACCATGAAACTGGTATGTATAGGCCTCAGACCATACTAGATGCGAATGGGCCCATTCGTACGATTGGGCCATGCGTATGGTTCAATCGTACGACTGGACCATACTTGTGGTTCAGTCTTACGAACGGCCCAATCGTATCTCTCAGTCACACGACTGGTCCATTAGCATGGCTCAGTCGTACGACTGAGTCTTATTCGTATGTGCTCCTGCGAATGACCCAGTTTCATGTGTTTACAAAATATCAGGTGTATTACATTAAGCCTAGACTATTCGTCAAGCGACGGACACACTATATATAACAATATATGCTCCAACAAATTCCGCCTTGGACGTTGCTTGTGAATAGTAGATAACACCTCTTACAATCTTCAGTCAATCTTTGCTCTGATTTCCAATAGAATTAAACGAAAAACCATATTAGCCAACGTTGTCGATTCGCCAGGTTGCTATAGTATCCTTGAAAATAAAATTACATACAATAGCTTTTGTTTACTTTGTAGAACACCATCATAGCAGCAAGATTTCCCATATGACTGAGTTTTCTAGATAATGACATGAACAATTTTCCATTGCTTCAATCTTCACACAGGCTAACCTGATTAACATTAACACCTGCGGAAATTCCCCCTCAAATTAAGCATATCCCAATATATAGACATTGTGCTCTCCTGGCGTCTTCATACGGTGTATTGGGCAAAAGGTAGAAGGTTCCAATCCACAACTGCCAATCTCAAACAAATCAGCATGCACTTAGATTCATCATCAGAAACCAGCTCACATGATCACTTTCTGATTGCGTCTTCAATTTCTCTATACATGGATTCCCCCTAAGAATGAGAATCCTTCTCTATGCGGATAGATATAACTTGATTGGCCCATAAATAGTCAAATGCTTCTGACTACCCCATAAAATCAGCATTGACTACTGACATCTTCTCTTCTCTCTTTCGTGTTCCAACTACATTCACCTATTCTGGAAGTCCGATGAATAATGGGGTATACATCAAACTTATTTGACAAAAGAACCTCACGGTGAATATTCTTTGCTCATCCTCAAATCTGTGCAAGAGGCAGTTCCAGGCTCTTTTTTTGGTCTGGAACAAATGCGGATGAGTCAATACGGATGGCTCATTCATGCGATTGAACATACGACTGGTCCAGTCGCATGACTGAACATACGACTGGTCCCATCGTATGAATGGTCCATTAACATGGTCCATTAGCAAGGTCCATTCGCATGGTCTAGTCGCATGAGCGGATCTGCACGCAGATTTTCAGATCTACAGCCGCCAGGGCTGCCAAAAACCCTAAGCTTATGAATTTTACATAAATCAAACCAAAATAGACATCATAAGATTCGCAAGGGTGATCAAAACGTGGTTTCGAGTTCGATTTTAACATGGAAACAACATACGTAATAAGATCTGAGAAAAACACGAAGAACACGAAGTGGGTTTAACGTCAAAGAACCTGAAATAGATCCAGATATCAAGAGCTAGGGTTGCTAGAATGATTGTTAGATCATTCCAGCAGTAACCAGCTCTGATACCAATTGTGAAGGCGCTGGATCGGTTGACATCCGAGCGTGTTCTTGACGGAAGGAAACAAAATCAAAACCAAGAGACAAACGATAACACGAACTATAATAAAATGGTTTCATTG
>BJCM01207158.1:0-16697 GCA_018326385.1 Flaveria bidentis
ATCTTATCATGTGTAAGTCACCATTAATGACTTCCCATTAGGTTTTACTAAAGAAAAATTATAACTTTGTCAAACCTGGATCCTGAAGTGGGTTGCTTTTTCTCTAAAATTGTTAAAAACTCAAACTTTTATTTCATTCATTTAAGTATTTCTTAAATCAATTCATAAATTAATTTACTTTTCAATGTTTAATTCTTTTAGTTTAATCGTTGCTAGTATTTTCCTGTGATTTCCTATTGATTCGACACCCTTCTTACCATTTACTATATAGGGTGATTAAGGACTCTTTAATATATATTTTTGACCGACCACACGACATCGATCAGATATCAATTGCCGATCAGATCTATAGAGATCTGACCAACACACCCCACGAACCAGTCGGAATCCCACCGAAAGAGACTCCACCTACGATATCTCTCCTTTTGATGGAACCAAAGGTCGGCCGCTACATCAAAACACGCGCCACAATAATACCGAGATTACCCCTATGGTACTGTTCATGAAGTTACTTTTTTCACATATAGGATAATTAGTTTTAAAATATCTATTTTTGAAAAAATGTCATTTTTCATAAAAAAAAACTTGTTATTTAAAATCTCCGGTTTTAAATATTTGCTTTTTTAATAAAAAATTTCATTTCTTAAAAAGTTATTTTCTTAACTTTTTTCTAATTGTTGGGTTACAAAATATTTTATATTTTTTAAAAGTTTGTTGTTTAAGAAAAAAATTGTACTTTATAAAACTATTTATTTATTAAAATGTGTATTAGAAAATTATTTTATTTTATACCTAACTCAGTTGCTTTGCCCCGACTCCAAATATCATTTGTGTAACTGACTCTTTGATTTATTAATAAATTTGTGTTTTAGTATTATTAACCATAAATAATATCATTAGTATTTCATTTAATTATTTAATAGAAGAGAAAGGTGAAAAAGATAGTATAAGAAGCATAAAATTGTGTTACCTTGTTATCTTAAATCTTTATTTATTATATAAAAATGTTAATTTATGGGTATGTTTGTAATTGTAATGTCATCAAGCTGTATGTAATTAATTACTTAATAAGTTGGGAAGTATGTACTGTACGTTTGTTTTAAGAATGTTATGTATTAATAGAGTAAGGAACCACTAGTTTACAGGGGTTTGAGATAGCCAAATCCAAAGGGGGGCGGCCTCCGATGACATGTTTATATTGTATTAAAAATTGCTTTGAAATCGAAAGGTCGTGGGAAAGTTTTTTACAAAATGAAAATCGGTTGTAACTGAAGTTCTATAGTAACTTTGGTTGTAAGATAACAACTTTGGTTTTGGTAATAAAAGTTGAACAGTAGTGAATAAAAGTTTGGTAGAAACTTAATTTTTAGTAGAAAGTGAAGTTTGGTAATAACTAAGTTACTATCGAATGTGATTTCTAATAAGGCAGATATTAACGATTATAACTATCAATTGTTTAATCACTAACTGAACCAATACAATCTTTCAGTTAATCAAAATAACTTTTTGACCCAAATATAAGTGATACACTTGGTCTTTTGAAAAATCTTTTTACATGATTTCTGGTATGTGTTTCCCAATAGTTTACGTATATGTCCTTGGAACACATTCGTCTTATATGATGAAAGATTTTGAAATAACATCAAAATTACTTTAACCTAAAAAGTGAGATCATGAATCAAGAGTCTATCCTAAAACTCCGAAACAACAATTCCTACATTCGTTTTAAAGAGAAGTTTGCAATTAGTTAAAAACTGTTCAAAATAGACCGAATGGGATATCAATAATGCATAATTTTATGTTTTTAAAATAGAATTGATAGTAAAAGAATGAGTGAAAAGTTGTTTCACATACATGGTGAAAAAACAATCTCATGGACGTGTTGTCTAGTGGCCATATGTTCGAATCTATGCAAGTGCAAATTGATCAATAGTTTTTAGGAGAAAATTTGTTGTTGAAATTGCTAAAAAACCTTGAAAGGGTCAAGATGTTTCTCTTCTTTTTTCCTTTCAGACTTATTTACGTGCACAAGAACTCTAGTTTTCATAATACATAACATCTTTTTACTCTAATAAAATGATAACTTTTGGGGGCACGTGTCAACACCACATTTATTCTCACAAAAAAATTTCATTTCTCTTTCCTATTAAATAATTACCTTAATTACAAATAATATTATTTAAGTTTTTTAGATCAAAAATGGTTTTATAATATATTAAGAAATATATATATTTTTATTAATATTATACCTAATGAAATAAATTTTTATAAAATAAAATTTTGTTAAAACATCAAACTTTTTTTAAAATATAAAATATTTTAAATTTAGTGCTTTAAAAAAGAGAATTTTCTATAAACCAAAAATAATTAAAAATGAGAGTTGGATATTCATAAAAATGACAATTTCTTTAAACAAAATGTTTGATTTTTTTTCAAAAAAAAGTTGAAATCGTTGTTTATTACTTATAGTTTTTACTTCTAGGTAATTTGATATCGGTTCGTCAAGCCAAATCAAAAATAATTTGTAACGGTTCAAACTCACCTAAGATAACTAGGGTAAGTTGGGTCGATCCACAGGGAATATGTGAAAAGTGTGGTTTAACTCGTAAAGTTTAAGGGTTTATTGAAAATACTTTTAACTTAACTAAATTGCAAAAAATACTTAAATAAAAAAAATAAAATTGATTGTAACTAATGGTGAGAGAAGTAATCATCTTCGGGGTTCAGGTTTATGACTCAGGCTTGCTTTTTTAGTTTAACGGGTCACATAGACATAACCAAATTAACTCATTTTAAGATAATGAATTGAATGAAACTGTGTCTACGCACTTATCCGGATCATACCCTACATTTGTTTTACCCCAATCCCATCCACAATTGACGTTTACAAATGAAAAAAAATCTAAAACATTCAAGAACAGAACAATTGGATTGAAGATAAAACACGTATTTTAGAATCTCAAAACGATTAATAATGTTACTCGGTTTAATTCACCGTGTTCAAACATTAAGATTAACAAAAACAATCAATAACAAGTCATAGTATAAACCTTACCACTCGGAGAAGATCATAGGTGGATTAGCCGGACATGGAAACGAAAAACAACTCAAAATCGAAAGTAAACATGGTATCTAACATTAAAGATTCAAACGGAATGATAAAAATAAGATCTTGAGCCTTGAAATCGCCTCCGAAAGCCTCCTGGATCGATTGGGGTCGTTCGAGAACCTTAGGGGCGGCTTAGAGTGTAAAGTTCTCTCTAAACCTAAAAATTCCGCCTTTTATTCACGTTTTTTCGTCACTGGCCGCCGTAGGTCACCTCACCGTCGTAAGCTACTTTGGTTGTCTTCTGCCCTTTTTTGCTAATTCTTCTTTGACACCACCGTAGGGTATCACCCTCTCTCGACCAGAAAATTTCAGTTTTTTCTTTCAATCTTCTTTTCTTCATAAATAAATCATTCGGATTCTGTTTTCTTCCCCATTTCCGGCCACGTTCTCGTACTTTAATTCTATATCACCTAATCTATCATGATCTTCATTTATCATCCATATAAATTCTTCAAATCACGTCAAATCATCGCCTTTAACCTTCAAAACACCAAATCATCGTAGTTAACTTATTCAACACAATACTGTATACATAAGCTCATTAAACACATTAAAGTTAACTATTTAATCATGATAAACATTGTTCCAAGCCCCTTACATCACATCCCCACACTTGTTTCTCGCTTGCCCTCAAGCGAGGTTGCTTTTGAAACTCAACAATTCGGGTCAAAACTTTTCAATTAAGACACACAACTACTAACCATCACCCAAGGCTTAAAGTCATGCCCGAATTCCAAACTCAATAATCATGACCCCTTTACAACCATACACCCTCTAACCCGTAGAATTTCCTAACTAGAGGTCCCAAACTCTAAGTGGCTCCATTACACATGGCCCACCCCTCACAATGAAACTCTCCACTCAGTTTGATTTCTGAACTCGGCAGAAGATGTACCAGTAATTTATGAACACTCAACAATAATGCAAACTAGTGAGCATAGGCTTGTAAGACAATCACCTATCCATCCACTAACACAAGATATCACACCAATCATGAGGGCTTTTCAATGGTTGTAATGTTAGGCTGAGGTTTGGGTAGGAGTAATTTGGGCTATAGTGACTAGGGTGATGGGAAGCTTGAGTTAACTACTTTATTCAACACTAAACAAAACTACTTCAAACACTTTAACTACAACTTACTTCAAAGCATAATCTTTTTTTTTTCATTTTTTATTAATGAACATATATTAACAAAATACAATGGAATTCACTCAACTTAGCTATCCCCAACTGCAACTTCAAAACATGATATCAAATCAAACTTAACATTATTACCACTAATTAACTCAAGTTTCATCACACGGGTAAACAAATGAATAGGCTAAACAAATGGCTAATGGGTCAAAAAATTTAGTTTAAACAAATGAATGGGGAAAAGGCTCAAACTTGGCTACTAGTGAATAGATGTCGGATGGGTGGGTCCTATGGGGTTATTCTACGGTTGATCCTATGCCCCAATCACTTCGATATGAATCTCGGTCTCAAATCTCAAGATGCACACGCCCCACAAGTTCTACCACTAAGTAGGCACTATTGTACTCTCAACAAGCAAACAGATTTAACAATATCAAATAATAGGCTTCTCACATATGGAAACGGTGGAATTGGGTTACCGACATGACACATGCAAGTTTACTACACCCAAAGTTTGCCATCCCTAGTTGGGTATTCCTTTTCCAACTTCCACAAACCAACCGGGTTTAAGCATTTAGGGAATCAACCATGACCAAGAACCTTAACCAATGATTAATATTTTTAGAGAAAAATGTAAAAAAGTTAAAATTTTGTCCAAATTTCCATTTCTCCAAAATGTGTCTATCGATGATTCCCCTATCCCCACACTTGGGATACATTGTCCCCAATGTATGGTTGTTTTCTAAAGAATTCAAACATTTCGATCTCATTTAGACTTTCCCATCAACATTATCAAGGTTCTTTGACTTGACTCACAATGAAAGACAAACATGAATATAAACAAGCTACTTATTTCCTAAGAACATAACATAAAGAATTCAGACATCAAACATCGAACACCACCCACCCCCCATATTGTTCCATTGTTCTTGCCACCAACCTGAAACATAAATAGATAAGCACACAACCACAGAAGATAATCTAGTTCAAATTAGAGCAATTGGACCTGATCGATCGGAACAATCACGATCAGTGATTGCCCCAAAGTACCGTGACTGACGTTGTCCAAATATGTTGTTTAGCTCATCCATCCATTCACTAAACTGGAATGCACCCCCTTGTGTTCCGCTACTACTTCCTTCTTCACTCTGTCGCTGCTGAAACTGTACCGATCAATCCACTCCGAGTGATGCCACTCGGGTCTCGGCAACCTCTTTTCTATCTCTTATTTTTGACATCTTTTCTTCCCATAAACTTGGTTGAAATCTAGCGTAAAACTTTGTCAAAGGTCCACCCTTTTACTTAGGTATGTCTTCCATCACCACTTCCTCTCGTAATGGCATTGGTTCGTCCCTTATGTGCAATGGTGTAGTTGCCTTTTTTCCATTTTTGAAGGGCCAACCTGTTCTTTCCCTGATTGCTCCATCTTGGATTCTTGTTCCTCTCGAAAAGTTACTCAATTTAGACTCAAGAACCGCTTGATTCGGTTAAGAATCGGGAAAGTTAAGGTTTGCGGTGAGTTGGTGTTCTTGAGGGAATTTGGTGACGAGGACGAAAACAAGTGAAGGAGAACTTGATTTGATCTTATGTGGATTCATGTTTTAAGAAAAAACAAGTTAGATAGTTATGCATAACACCCCCTCCTAGTTCCCCTTTTGTAAAAAAAAAATTTCTTTCGAAGTGGCGTAGGACCCGTGCCCACCGTAAGTCACGGTGGGCTTGTTCTGTTTTTTCCGAAATACTTGGCCATCATAAGATGCTCGCCCACCGTAGCTCACGGTGGGCCCATTCTGCATATCGGGCTTCCTTTCCACCGTAAGTTACGATGGAATGGTGACCTACGGTGGTGCCCCCCCTTTTTTCTACCAAATTTAAAATAAAAATAACCAACTATAATTAACCATAAAATTTATCGTTAAACCACTGAACGAATCCGTTTTGAACCACCACCCCCCAACTTTTGAATCGATTTGTCCTCGACTTACAATTTAAACATGAACGTACCTGATCGAGTGGTGCTATAGGATCTAAAAAGTGTTTAAACAAATCAAAACAAAACAAAACCAACAAAATATGAACAAACTGAAGGAAGCAAAGATAACGAAACTCACAAACACAGGTTGCCTCCCGAAAGCGCTACATTGAAAAGTCTATAGCTTGACTTTTTGTTAACTCAAATTCTAGAGTGGGTGAGAAACCCGGATGCTAACGGACATAAGATCATCAGTTTGCTTTTCCGGTCCATTCAGATCATTTGGTCTTAAGTATGGCTTTAAGCGATGACCATTAACTATTTGTCGCATTTGATCATCAAAATCCTCGATCTCGATGTCTCCCGAATTCCCTATCCGTGTGATTTTGTATGGCCCTGTCCATTTACTTTTTAATTTACCTGGGAATAATTTCAAACGAGATTTGTACAACCAGACCCGGCTCCCCACTTGAAAATCTTTTAGTCGGATTCTTGCATCATGCACCCGTTTCATCTTGTCGTTATAAATTATGGCATTTTCGTAAGCTTCCTATCATAGTTCTTCCAACTCCATTAAAGTTAACATCCGATGTTTACCTGCGGTGTTATAATTAAAGTTAGCTTCCTTAATGGCCCATAATCCGCAATAAGCTAATTCTAAAGGCAAGTGGCAGCCCTTCTCGTAAACCAACCGATAAGGGGTGGTTCCAATCGGTGTTTTGTAAGCGGTACGATATGCCCACAAGGCGTCATTCAATTTGTTAGACCAATCCTTGCGGTCGGGTCGTACCGTCTTTTGTAAGATTTCCTTGATTTGTCGATTTGACACCTCCACCTGGCCACTTGTTTGTGGATGATAAAGTGTGGCAATCTGATGATCAATACCATATCTCTTAAGCAATTTACCAAAATTAAAAATTTTGAAATGTGATCCCCCATCACTTATGATCACATGGGGTGCCCCATATCGACTGAAAATGTTGGTTTGAACAAATTTGCACACGACACTATTGTCATTGGTCTTTGTGGCAATGGCTTCGACCCACTTTGACACATAATCAACCGCTAATAAGATGTATAAATTTCCAAACAAGTTAGGGAATGGTCCCATGAAATCAATCCCCCAAACATTAAAGATGTCGATTACTAGGATTGGTTGCATGGGCATCTAATTTCGTTTTGTGATACTACCCATCTTTTGACAATTTTGCACATGTTTTTGCAAACTCAAAAGCATCCTTAAAAATAGTAGGCCAAAATAGCATGCATTGTAACACTCGATGCCTTATTTTCTAGCCATTGAAATGACCACCACATGCAGATGCATGTGCCAAACAGAAAACATCATGTATCTCTGAATCTGGAACACATCGTCTGACCGGTTGGTCAGCCCCTATCATGAACAAATTTGGATCTTTCCAAAAGTATTGTTTTACTCGTGACACAAAATGTTTCTTCTTTGACTTTGACCAATGTTCGGGAATTGCACCTACAACACAATAATTGACAAAGTCAGCATACCACAGATCAGTAGATGTAGAAACAGACAGTAAATGCTCATCAGGGAAGGTTTCATTGATTTCTAGTTCATGTTCATCGAAATTATGGATGATTCTCGACAGGTGGTCTGCTACTACATTTTCCTTTCCCTTCTTATACCTTATCTCTAATTCAAACTCCTACAACAACAATATCCATCTAATCAATCGGGGTTTAGCATCCTTCTTATCCATCAAATACCTAACAGCAGAATAGTCAGAGTAAACAATAATCTTACTGCCCCAAATATAAAATCGAAACTTATCTAATGCATAAACAACGACAAGTAACTCTTTTTCTGTGGTAGTGTAATTCAATTGAGCATCAGAAAGAGTTTTACTTGCATAATAGATAGCTTCCAGTTTCTTATCCACTCGTTGACCTAACACAACCCCAATTGCAAAATCACTGGCGTCACACATGATTTCGAAAGGAAGTGACCTATCCGGTGATTGCAAAATTAAGGCCTCCACCAAATTTTCTTTTAAAATGTTAAATGCTTTCAAACACTCATCAACAAAGTTAAAAGGTACATCTTTTAGAAGCAAGTTACACAAAGGTTTCGTTATGACACTAAAATTTTTAATGAAACGCATGTAAAAGCCCGCATGTCCTAGAAATGACCTAATCCCTTTAATGTTTGTTGGTGGTGGTAGAGTGGATATAACTTGCACTTTCGCCTTTCAACCTCTACCCCCCTGCTTGAGATAATATGTCCTAACACGATACCTTCTTGAACCATGAAGTGGCTCCTTTCCCAACTAAGGACCAGATTCGAGTCAACACATCTTTTCAAAACTTTTTGTAATTTATTTAAATATGATTCAAAAGATGTTGAAAAAATAGAAAAGGCATCCATGAAGATCTCCATAGAATCCCCCACCATATCTGAAAAGATACTCATCATGTACCTCTGAAAGGTGGTGGGGGCATTGCACAAGCCAAATGGCATTCGCCTAAATGCAAAAGTACCATACGAACAAGTGAATGTTGTCTTATGTTGATCATCCGGATGAATTGCTATTTGATTGTAACCTGAATACCCATCCAGAAAGCAGTAATATTGTTGTCCCGCTAATTTTTCAACAATTTGATCAATAAAAGGTAACAGGAAATGGTCCTTAGAAGTTGCAGCATTCAGCTTCCTATAATCAATACAAATCCGCCACCCGGTTACCAGCCGTGTGGCGACCTCTGTACCATCTGCGCCTTGAACGATCTAAATGCCTGCCTTCTTTGGTATTGTCTGAGTCGGGCTGACCCATTCACTATCAGAGATAGGAAAGATAATACCTGCATCCAACCATTTCAATATCTCTTTCTTCACCACCTCCCTCATATTTGGGTTCAATCTCCTTTGAGCATCTCGAGCTGGTTTTGCTCCCTCTTCGGTGATGATCTTGTGCATGACAATGGATGGGCTAATTCCTCTCAAATATGCAATGGTCCATCCTATCACAGCCCGATGCTTTACTAGCACCTCCATCAAAGCTTTCTCATGTTCCTCAGATAAGTTGGAGGCAATAATCACCGGAAGGGTGTTGTTGTCTCACACATACGCATACTTCAAGTGCTTCGGTAGCTCTTTCAATTCCAATGCCGGAGGCGATGTTAGTGATGGTTGTAGCTTTGTGTCGATATGCTCAGGTAGACTTTCCACTTGATGGGTCCAAGTAGGTCTACCTTCCTTGATTTCCATCACCTCCAGCTCTTTCTCAACTTTCTCCATTTCATTACTTAGTTCCACCTGATCCCTATCACAATAAACACACGCCTCTATGGTGTTGTCCTCATTGACATGAAGACCACACCTGTCAATAGTGTCTACCAAAGAGCATTCACTGTGAATCAGAGGATTAGATGTATGGGAAAAAGAATTTATTAGCTGCCTTTGATCTCCAAAAGTCATATCAACTACCCCGGTTCTACAATTGATTAATGAGTTGGAAGTGGCCAAAAATGAACGAGTTAGTATGACTGTTTGTTAGTCATTTGGATCTCCCAAAACATAATCAAGAACTAAGAAATCAACCGAGTAGTAAAAAATTTTCACCCCGACGATAACATCAAAGATCATTCCCCTAGGCAGTCGGGGTGTCCTGTCAGCTAGCACCACGGTGGTGTGAGCTTTATGCAACAGACCAAAATTGTATTGATCACATAAACTGCCTGGGAGAATGCTTACACTGGCCCCCAGATCTAACAAAGCCCATGATATGTGAAAATCACCCACTTGAATAGATATCACCGGCTCTCCTGGATCTAGAAGCTTGGGTGGAACAGGTTGTCCTGCTAGTATGGCACTCACATGATTAGACACTTCAATTTTCTTAGGTATTTTAACATTTCTCTTTTGAGTGCACAAATCTTTTAAAAACTTTGCATACACAGGCACTTGTTTGATTACCTCTAACAGTGGAATGCTGACTTTTACTTGTTGAAAAACTTCCCACATCTCATCATGTTGTGGTCCCCTTTTTCCCGAGGAAACCTTTTTACCCGGATCAATTAATGCCTTAGGAAATGGGATGGTATTAGCCTCCACACCCTTTTCCTGGACACTAGTTGACTTTTTCCCCATCACCTGATCAATTTTATTTGAAAATTTTACTTTCTTGGGTGATTTAGGTGTGACAAGTTCAATCTCACAATCGTTATCTTCATCCTCATTAACTTCCTCCACCACACCTTCAATGAATTGTGATGGAGGTTCAACTTTATTATCATAAATCTTACCTAAGAGAAGAATGCTTACCTGGCTAACTGAATGATGTCTGCTACTTGAGGGTCCTGCATTAGATGAACTGTGATTTGGGTTCCTTTAAGTATCACTAGGAAGTTTCCCTGGAGCTTTCTTCAAAATGGTAACTTCTTTAGCCAATTGCCCTACTTTCTTGGATAAAGCCTCAACACTCTTGTCTCTCACATCATTAGATTTCTTCATCTCCTTCATAAATTCCAGAAGTTCCCTATTTGATGGCTCTGCAATTCCTCCCGATCCACCCTGGTCTTGATTATTCTGATAGCTCCTATGACCACCACTCTTATAATTCCCCTGATTGTATTGACCACTTTGATCCATTGACCTGTTTTAATATTACTAATGTGAATTACCTTGAAAGTTTGGGTTCAATTGGTTATCTGGATTACCATATCAGAGGTTTGGGTGATTCCTCAAACCGGGGTGATAGGTGTTATTATTGGTGTTGTTGTTGTATGGTCGCATATCACCCTGTACATAATTCACTTCATCCAACCCCTCATCAAACTCTAGACAATCTCTGCCAGTATGTCCAGCTTCACCACATCCCTAACATATAGCAAAAGAACTTGTAGCCTTACCTGTTGACTAACCCAACCTAGAAGCCCTTCTATCCACATCATCAACCACATTCCTTGATCTCCTACCAGACAGAGCTTGTCTTTTTGAGTGTATACTCATCCTTTCCAGTAGCTCCCAGTCATCATCCTTAGTATTAGTCATGAAAGTTCTTGCACTTGTTGAATTCACATCTCTCACATCTTCAGCAGATAACCCATCATACAAGGAAGAAATCAATTCCCATTGGGGAATGTCGTGATGTGGACAGGTTCTCAATAACTCATTGAACCTTGTCCAAGCCTCATGAAATGGCACATCTTGTTGTTGATTGAAGGTACGAATGACAGTCCTGACCTCACTTATCTTTTGTGGTGTATAGTATTCCTCTAAGAACGCTTGCTGCATTTGCTCGCAAGTGTAAATGCTAGCAGCACGTAGTGAATGGAACCACTTCTTCGCATTTCCTTTCAATGTAAACTGGAATAGAACCAACATCACTTCCTCTGGTGTGAAACCTTGTGCCCTAATGGTCTCGCAGATGGCACTAAACTCATTAAGGTGCAGATAAGGTTCTTCCTTGGATACTCTATGAAACTCTAGAAGAATAGCCAAACTATTGGATCTAATATCAAATGAACTCCCTCTCAATTGCGGCCTGACTATGGGTGATGCAGCTCCAGCTATGGTGGGGCAAAAATGGCTATCAACCCTTGAACTATAGCTTGGTGTGGTTGAAACCTGGGGTTTTAATTTGCCCGAGGGAAATCTTGCCTTCGACCTTGACCTCGGCCCAGATTTTGCCTTTGTTGTCTTGGTTGTTCATTCTGTCTATACCAACCTGGATTGTTATTGGGTTCATTTTGTTGCATCTCATCTTTAGCATATTCCTCTTCATACCCATCACTTCGTCCATCTATGTCATCATCCCAAGTATGGATACTCAGCCTGTCAAATCTATCCTCTTCCTCCTCGAACCTGTTACCCCTCCTTGTTGTCTTAGATTTTGTCTTGGAGGTCCATGTTGGTATGGGTTCTGCCTTGGTTGAGGATATGGATTTTGTCTTTGAGGTGGCAGATTCTGGACAATTGAGTTTTATGCTTGTGGCTGCACATTTGGGTATGGTAATGGATCATTTGGTTAGTTTGGTGGAGGTTGATTGAGTGGTGGATTTTGGTTAAGTGGTGGTAGTGGTGGGTTTTCCATCTTACACTCTTTGACTGCACTTGGTGATTGGTTTTTTGCACGAGATTGTGCTCGATTTCTTCAAGCGGTCTTTTCAACTTCTGGGTCGAAAATTAACGGAGGCTTATTCCTTGTGTACCGGGTATGCATGCACGGAGCTGTCACATGCACACAACAAGCACACCTAGCGTAACAATGAAAAAGAAAGTAAATAAA
Source organism: Flaveria bidentis (assembly GCA_018326385.1). Lineage (NCBI taxonomy): Eukaryota > Viridiplantae > Streptophyta > Magnoliopsida > Asterales > Asteraceae > Flaveria > Flaveria bidentis. Next base: position 12,476 of record BJCM01207158.1, read on the forward strand.
CTAAACAAACTAAACTAAGAATCAAACGAAACACTTTGCACACTAATTCCCCGGCAACGGCACCATTTTGATATCGGTTCGTCAAGCCTAATCAAAAATAATTTGTAACGGTCCAAACTCACCTAAGATAGCTAGGGTAAGTTGGGTCGATCCACAGGGAATATGTGGAAAGTGTGGTTTAACTCGTAAAGTTTAAGGGTTTATTGAAAATACTTTTAACTTAACTAAATTGCAAAAAATACTTAAATAAAAAAAGTAAAATTGATTGTAACTAATGGTGAGAGAAGTAATCATCTTCGGGGTTTAGGTTTATGACTCAGGCTTGCTCTTTTAGTTTAACGGGTCATATAGACATAACCAAATTAACTCGCTTTAAGATAATAATTGAATGAAACTATGTCTGTGCACTTATCCGGATCATACCCTACATTTGTTTTACCCCAATCCCATCCACAATTGACGTTTACAGATGAAAAAAATCTAAAACATTCAAGAACAGAACAATTGGATTGAAGATAAAACATGTATTTTAGAATCTCAAAACGATTAATAATATTGCTCGGTTTAATTCATCGTGTTCAAACATTAAGATTAACAAAAAACAATCAAGAACAAGTCATAGTATAAACCTTACCACCTGGAGAAGATCATGGGTGGATTAGCCGGACATGGAAACAAAAAACAACTCAAAATCGAAAGTAAACATGGTATCTAACATTAAAGATTCAAACCGAATGATAAAAATGAGATCTTGAGCCTTGAACTCGCCTTCGGAAGCCTCCTGGATCGATTTGAGTCGTTCGGGAACCTTGGGGGCGGCTTAGAGTGAAAAGTCCTCTTTAAACCTAAAAATTCCGCCATTTATTCACGTTTTTTCGTCACTGGCCACCGTAGGTCACCTCACCGCCGTAAGCTACTTTGGCTGCCTTCTGCCCTCTTTTGCTAATTCTTCTTTGACACCATCATAGGTCATCACCGTAGGGCATCACCCTCTCTCGGCCAGAAACTTTTGGTTTTTTCTTTCAATCTTCTTTTCTTCATAAATAATTCATTCGGACTCCGTTTTCTTCCCCGTTTTCGGCTACATTCTCGTACTTTAATTCTCTATCACCACATCTATCATGGAATTCATTTATCATTCATATACATTCTTCAAATCACGTCAAATCATCACCTTTTAACCTTCAAAACACCAAATCATCGTAGTTAACTTATTCAACATAATACTTTATACATAAGCTCATTAAACACATTAAAGTTAACTATTTAATCATGATAAACATCGTTCCAAGCCCCTTACATCATAATTTAAATCATATCTTATCTTAGAATATCGTTTTATAATTAAGTAAAATTTTATTATATTAAATGTTTTATTTATTCAACCCGTGTAATACACTAATTTACTAAAGATAGTATTATGATATATTTATACGGGCAAGGTTATAGTAAAAATATTTAATCTAAAAAGTTTAATAAGGATTATAGGTTTGATATGTGCTCTTTTATTGATTTAAATAGAAGAGCATTTTGGTCATTGTGTATTATATATTAGCTGATTATGTCTTATACGTTTATTATGTCAAATATCATTTTATTGTGTCACATATTTTAAATCATTAATTATGTATATTCATCATTGTGTTTTACATTTTAAATTGTTTTATGTTATTTTTATCATTGTTTTTATAGACTATATAAACTTATTATCTATCATTATATTGTACAATTAAAAGTATTCAATGATATACTTTCACTAATGTATTTTATAAAGCTCATGTGTTGAACACAATGTGTTATTATTATTATTATTATTATTATTATTATTATATTATATAAACTTGTTGTTATATATGTTATGTTTTACAATTAGAAGTACATAATGGTGTTATTTCACAAATATATTTTTCAAAACTCATAGTGTCCAAGACAACACAATGATGATCAAAAAACACAATGAGACATTGTGTTATGTTGTTATTGTTATTAATGAATTAGATTAATTAGTTATTAATTTATTATTGTATTTTACATATTTGAGATACACAACAATGTTATTCCACGATTATAATTTTTTAAAAGTCATCATTTTAGAAAACACAATACTATTCAGAAAAGCATAATAACTAACACAAATACACAATAAACTGTACTAAAGACACATGTAAGGCCCCGTTCCCGGGAAGTCTCACAATTGATTAATCATAGCATGAAATCATTTTAAAACAGCGGAAATAAATAAACATTCACTTAAAACTTGCAGTTGATATTGTAATCATATATTTGTCCTTCATTTGTAAATAAAACATAGTACTTTTTTTAATTACAATAAAAGATTTCATAAATAGAAATGTCATCCATAGCTCTCCAAGTGGCTCCCAGGTGCCATCAGCATCAACAATTTACTAGCCAACTATTATGCATAAAAGTCAATTTTGCTGAGTGATTTATAGTTTTAATTACTATAAGAAAATATAAACTTTATCCATCATATAATGACCATGCATACATCATAATACATAACATTTACGTCTTAATAAGCATGTTCATTATCTTTCTTTTGTTCATTATCTTTCACTTCATCATAAACGAGATTGCATAAGGCAAGAGCTCTATGTTGATCGACAACGAATGTCGATCCCTGTCTGTACACATGAAAACGGTAGCTAACCCCCGACATTTGATCCACACTGCAATGCACATATCCAATCATGAATACGAATCCATCATCATACATCATGAAATCTATCATAATGCTTGCAAGACTTTTCATTATCAAACGGGCCCGAGGGTAACATTCATTAAGTTTTACTTTTCATTAATATCATCTTCCACTTTAATATATAATACTTTGCAGATAAACAACACAACATACCAAGTATTAGTCATCATAAAACATAACCCACCCTCCGCAAGACGGTGGGGGTTCGGGGGCGGCATCCCCTTATAGCGGGGTTCTAGGGGCGACAACCCTTGGGCACGCCCCTGGCTGGGATCGGGCTTCCAGGTCAGCATGAAATTTTTTTATTCTTAAGTATTTATATAGCACATTTCCTTATAGAAAAATCGATCTTCCTGTTAAAACCTCATAAAATCTTGGTTATTTAAAAACGTATATTTAGTATGCATAATAATCTCAAAACATTGAAAAACTTATAAATAAGGGGATCTAGAACTCACCTGGATACCGTGAGTAACTTCTAAACTAAGCTTTTTAGGTTATGATCACACTACACAGCCTGCAGATAAGTTAACACTTAAAAGGTTAATTTTTGCCTAATTTTGCTGCCAGATAAGCATTTTCGCTGAGTTTCGCTGACAGTTTTGCTACCAGTTTCGCTGACAGTTTGGCTGCCAGTTTCATTGACAGTTTCACTGCCAGTTTCGCCCAACTTTCGTTGGAATTCCATGGCTGTGAAATTACCTGCGAAACTATAGTTTTGTAGAAAACTCATAGTTTCGCAGCTTGAATATGCAATTTCGCTGGATGCACAGAAAGTTTCGCAGATCACATAAAAATTACGAACCAGCTCATTTTTAACCCAAAATCGCAACTTTTTACGTCCAATCTCTTAGTTTATCAACCATGAGGCTACATCTAAGCTTTTTACATGTTTTCATACGCAAAAATGTGACATTTATGTGATTCTTTGCAACTTTTCAAAACCCAAAACCCTAGAATCCAAGTTTGATCTACAGAAGGGTTTAGAGGCTGATTCTTACCTGGATTTCTTGCTCTTTTATTATGATTTGATGCTCCAACACCCAGATCTTCAATCTCTTAACCTTTGAAGCTCCAAATCTTAAGTTTTCTTCACTTTCTCTCTCTACTTTCTCCCTCAACGAATTTGGGAGGCTAGGGTTCAAATGAGAAAGATGGTGGCTGATTAGATGGGTTAAAGGGCTGATTATGGGCCCTTAATCACTTAGGTGTTGTTTGTTTTTCTAAAGGAAAACGTCTGCAGTCTGCAGACCACATCTGCAGACATCTCCAGCAGAAGAGGTGGAACAAACACCTGTAGTCTGCAAGAAAAAGACTATTTGTTTTTAACATCTGCGGAATGATAAAAAATATTCTATAATTAAATTAAACCTATTTTTAAACCTATTAAATTAAAGCTATTTTTTAACACTTGTTTCCTTGGACTTGTACCACACACACATCTATACGTACATACAACATATATACACATCCATACGTACAAGCAACCGGCGGGCGAGG
>BJCM01207161.1:0-24671 GCA_018326385.1 Flaveria bidentis
AAATGCATGTCAACGATGCATTAACCGACAACAACTACCTAGATTGGGTCCAAGAAATGGAAAACTTCTTGTTTGCCAAAAACAAGATAGGTTTCATCGATGGAACCATCAAAAGGCCAAAAGGGTGATGCAGATTATATGGCATGGATGCGATGTGACGCGATGATCAAGGGATGGCTCACCACAGCAATGGAGAAAGAGATCCGAGGAAGCGTGAAGTACGCTAATTCAGCATCGAAGATCTGGAAGGACGTTAAAGAACGATTTGGAAAAGAGAGTGCGCCGCTTGCATATGAATTAAAGCAGACAATATCGAACACCAAACAAGAGGGGATGATCGTATCCTCCTACTACACGAAACTTTGTGGATTGTGGGATGAAATGCAGTCATTTCTACCTACTCCAATTTGTAAGTGCAATGGTTGTACTTGTGGTGTTGGAAAATCACTCCGGGAACTTAAAGAGAAAGAACAACTCTATGAGTTTCTTATGGGTTTAGATGGAGAATTTTCTATCATTAGAACTCAGATCCTTGCAACCAAACCGACCCCATCCCTAGGAAATGCTTACCATCTCGTTGCCGAGGATGAGCAACAAAGAACAGTAGCCGGTGGAAAGAAGCCAGTGAATGAAACGGGGGCTTTTCAAGCCTTAGTAAAGCGGAATGGTGCTTCAAGTCGAATCGGCTAGAAAGAAAACAAGAGCACCGCACATTGCGATCATTGTGGAAGGGATGGACATACACGTGATGGATGTTTCAAGATAGTCGGGTACCCGGAGTGGTGGAACGTGAAGAATAAGCGAGAGAAAACTAGACCGAAGGCAGCGTGCGCAGAGAGCGAACCGGACCTGCTTGCAAGCCTCACAAAAGAACAATATGAGCAGTTCCAGAAGCATTTTACTGCAGAAAACAATCCCACACAAAGTGAGCCGCCACGCATTGCCAACATGGCAGGTAAGTTTAGACATGATGATGAATGGATAATTGATTCCGGATGCATGGAACACATTACTTACAGGACCGATGCGCTTGAGAATAGAACCGAATCCAAAAACGAGCCGCCCGTGATGATTCCCAATGGAGAAAGTGTACCGGTCGAAGAAAAAGGGAGTCATACCTTACCAAATGGAGCGAGGGTGCAAGATGTGTTACACGTCCCAAAATTCACCTTTAATCTCTTGTCTGTGAGCAAACTTACAAAGGATCTAGATTGTGCCATAACGTTTTTTTCCCGGTTTCTTTGTTATGTAGGGCTTGCATTCGAGGAAATTGATTGGAGCGGGTAGGTGCAAGGATGATCTATATCAAATGGGAATGTTTGGGACTAGAAGAAAAGCTATGATGGTGACTAGTGAGTTGTGGCATAAATGGCTCGGACATGCGGGTGACGAAAAGTTATCTAAAATAAATTTCCTTAGTAATTTTTCATTTAAAAACACCAACAATGTTTGTGATTCCTGCATGAAGTCTAAATTTTCTAGATTACCTTTTCCTACTAGCACAACTAAAACGAATGCTTGTTTCAAGCTCATCCATTACAATATATGGGGTAGATATCGTATGCCCTCATTCAAAAATGCCAACTATTTTTTGACGATAGTTGACGACTACAGTAGGGCTACATGGGTCTACCTCCTTAAACATAAGTTTGAGGCAAGCACGTGTCTCATGCATTTTCACAAAATGGCTAAAACACAATTTGAAAGGAACATAAAAAGAATAAGGTGCGACAATGGTGGGAAATTCACTTCCAACCAAATGATAAATTTTTATGAGGAAGAGGGAATCATATTGGAAACAACGTGTCCACGTACTCCACAACAAAATGGAGTCGCGGAGAGAAAACACAAACACCGGCTTAATACCGCGTGTGCTCTCATGTTTGAGGCGAGTCTCCAAAACGATTTTAGGGAGAATGTGTTTTAACTGCAACATATATTATAAATAGATTGCCCTCAAAAATCATTAAAAATAAAAGCCCATACGAGTTACTGCATGGTAAGAAACCAAGCTATGACCATATGAGAGTCTTAGGTTGCTTAGCATATTATCGAAGCATTGAAACAAATAGGGATAAGTTTGAGATGAAAGGTAAACCGGGTGTGTTTGTGGGGTACCCTAATGGACAAAAATGGTACAAAATCTACGATCCAAATAGTGGCAAGATCGTCACGTCAAGAGATGTAAGGTTTGTTGAGAAGATTTTTCCATTTGCCATAAGATTAAAACAAAATACGCATGAAAAAGAAGATGTGTTCGTCACTTTCATGGAAAAAGAAAATGGGCACTCTGAACCCAACATAATAAATGTTGAAAATTTGGGCCCAAGTAATCCAGCAACTCATCCAAATGAAGAAGAGGAACTTGAAGAGTTAAATCAACACAACCCAAATAATAATGTGCCTGGCCCGATTCATGATGGGCCACATAATTCTCATCAACCACAAATGCTAAGTGAACTTTCTGTTGGAGGAGCCCAAAATTAAGACAATGAGAATATCACACAAGGCAGGGAGAAACGTGCTAAAACTAGACCCATACACCTGAAAGATTACGATGTAGAGCTTCCTCCATCCATAGATCATGCACCCCCCGCTTCTGGTCAAGAATCCTCAACGGTATGTCCTATAGCTAACTTTGTTTCCTATAAAAATTTCTCAAAGTCTCATAAAGCCTTTCTTGCGGCCATCACCGCAAATGATGAGCCAAAAACTTTTAAACAAGCTGTACAGGACCAACACTGGAGGGATGCCATGCAAAGAGAGATAAAGGCTCTTGAGGAAAACGAAACATGGACCATAGAAGACCTTCCTGATGGGAAACGAGTCATAGATTCCAAGTGGGTATACAAGATGAAATTTAAGCCGAATGGTGAAGTCGAGAGATACAAAGCAAGACTCGTCGCTAAAGGATACACACAAATAGAAGGTGTTGATTACCACGACACGTTTGCACTAGTAGCCTAGTTGGTGACTGTTCGGAGTCTCATTGTTGTCGCCATAAAAAAGGACTGGAATATCCACCAACTTGACGTGAATAATGCATTTTTGCACGGTGACTTGCATGAAGAGGTATACATGCATATACCACAGGGCTACGACAAAGGGGGAGGAACAAAGGTATGTCGCTTAAGGAAATCACTATACGGATTGAAACAAGCCTCAAGGAACTGGCATCAAAAAATTACATCGGCTCTCTTGCAACTCAATTACAAACAATCCGTTGCGGACCACTCACTCTTTATTTACAAAGAAGGGAAAGTTTTTGTCGCCACTCTCATATACGTTGACGACGTCATTATGACAGGAAACAATGAAGATAAAATCAAAGAAACAAAGAAGCTCTTAGACGATAATTTTAGCATCAAAGATCTCGGGTCGCTAAAGTACTTCCTTGGAATAGAGGCGGTAGAACTAAAGACGGGATAGTGTTGAGTCAACGAAAATACACTCTTGACATCCTAGAAGACAGTGGGATGCTAGGATGTAGGCCATGCACCTTCCCTATGGAACCAAACATGAAACTTGATAAAGGAGATGAAGATGTTCGTATTGACGCTAGCAAGTACCGAAGATTGGTGGGTCGATTACTCTATCTCCAAGCCACTAGATTCGATCTTGCCTACTCGGTGAACGTCTTAAGCCAGTTCGTCTCAGACCATCGACAAAGACACATGGATGCAGCCATGAGAGTCCTTCGTTATCTAAAAGCAACGTCGAGGCAGGGTATATTTTTCCTGAAAGAAGGTGGTACAGACTTGGTCGCATACTGTGATGCGGATTGGATGGGATGTTCACTTACACGAAGATCAAGGACGGGATATGTTCTACTGTTAGGGGAGCCCCTATCTCGTGGAAATCAAAAAAGCAGTCGGTTGTTTCTCGCTCCTCAGCTGAAACCGAATATCACGCTATGGCCAACGCTACTAGTGAAATTCTATGGATGCGTTGGCTATTAGAGGGGTTAGACACAAAACAACATGAGTCTACACCACTCTTTTGTGACAACAATGTCGCGCGGCATATCGCAACTAATCCAGTCTTCCATGAACGAACGAAGCACGTGGAAATGGATTGCTATTTTGTCAAAGAACGAGTCGAATCACAAGAAATTAAACCTCTCTATGTTGACACGAATGCACAAATAGCTGATCTTCTCACAAAGGCTTTAGGGTCAAAACAACTCGAGTTTCTGCTGGTCAAGATGGGCATGCGAAATCTACATGCTCCATCTTGAGGGGGAGTATTGAGAATGCATTATTTCATGCATTTTTCACTCTTCTTGTTTCTCTCTCAATCAACGATCCATGCATATCTCCTGTCAATTATTTTGATTCTCCTTTATTAGTTTCCATGCATTATTAGTTTCATTTTATTGTTTCTTGTATTGTCTATTTAGACTTCTTCTTCTTCCTAAGCATTACTCAGAAATAATATACAAAGGGTTTAACCAAATTCTATAAAAATAAAATTTGAATTGGAATTTAAAAAATTCTAATCAAATCCTATAATATGTTTGGTTGTTATAATTATGAATGAACTTGGAATTATACGATACACTACCTACTCAAAAATCAATGGGTCACTTGACCTCGTACCAACCGCTATAGTTTCGCCCAAATTTTGTAATCTACTCAAGATTTTAGGTAGAGCCTTGTTTATCATGAGCTTAAGAAATCTTGCTAATAAGTTATAATTTATTCAGCTTATAAATTATGGTCAGATTTTATTTTAAAATGTCTACAGAGATTTTAGATAGAGCCTTGTTTATCTTGAACTTAATAAGATCTTGCTATTGAGTTATAAATTATTTCACGGTAGGTGGATACTAGTAGAGGTGCTTATTTTAATTGAATTTGATTTTCGTTTTCGATTAATTAGAATACCGTATTTTTAAATTCGAACTTATGTTCAGATAAGAACTGAATTATTCAATTCAGATAATGTTGTTTCAATTCAAATTGAATTAGACTTTGAAGTTGAATTTATTCAAGTAAAAAATATAATATAATTTCTAAAATGAACCAAATCACAATTAAAATAAACTTAATAATCTAATTCATATATGATCGTATAATATACATTAAAAGTACAAAAACATAACCAAAAGTACATGAAAATAGTCCTATTTAAATAGGTTAATTAAGTCCTAACTTCATTAATATAGTGTGAAACAACATGGCACAAGTCCTAAAAGCATGAAAATATAAATAAAACATGACAAATAGGTACACAACGTCGTTAGGATTTTAGGGCAATTGCCAACTAGCCCATTTGACAAGAAAAAGTCGAGTAGTCAACTACTCAACCGATTCAATTAGGATTTTTGGGCTATTAACCCATTAGAAATAACCCAAACCTAACATTTTAAGAGAATAAAAAGTATACAAACCTCTATACTATATATGTACAAAATTAAGGGAGGGGTGTTAGTGGGTTTTTTTTAGAAAAATATTTAGTTAAACCTTATGTTTGAGCAGAATTCTCGTTAATCAAGTGAAAGAATATGAATACAAGGTGAAGCATAATTTTTTTCTTTTTGCTCATTGACCTTTGATATTGATATTAATATTTTTATTTTCAAGAACGTTTTGAATATGACAGATTTGGTGAGAAAAATGTTATTATTAATACTACACAATGTTTAGAGTAAATAGGGTAGGCGAAAAGGTGTAGCGAGCTTCTAACTATAACCATAACATAAGAGGATCCGAAGTTATGTACCGATCAATCCAAGGTCGATGCCACGATTTATATAGCAACGATGAATCATCTGGTCACCTCAACTTATTATCTTTCTTGTGAACATTATGTCTAATAATGTTAAGTATTTTTCAGACTTCTCTTCAATATTTCACCCGATTTTTGAGGTTCAATAAAGTATCATTTGACTTGTCAAGTTGTTGAACATGTTAACCATCAAATTGGTAATTTTATTTTTGAAAACTACTAAAAAATGATAATCATAAAATTAAAATTATTCCAATTAGATCACTCATGCATATTTTGCACAAATTGAATTACTAAGCCATTAAATCGAGTCATCATCGAATATTTTTGTGCCAAGAATTAAATGGGAAAAGATGTAGGGGTCGGGATTTCCAGTATATGTATTATATTATAAAAATTAAAACAAAACATGTTAATTATATTAAAAAGTAAAAAAAAAACAAAATTCTAGAATTCACATTAGCATCAAGAAAAAAGGGAAAGATATTTTATAACTAGAACAATAAAAATGTTAAAAACATAACCTTTAATTTAGATAAAACAAGAAAATTGGGTGATTTAATTGAAATATTTGTTAAACTTCAATGACATAGTTAAAATATTTTTAAAACTTAATTGCTATTCAGTAAAGTTACTCATTTTATTTTTGAACCCTCTAAAGAAGCTAAGATGTTTTACTCTTTAATAAGATCATGGGTTTATAGTTTGTTTATGTCTTCTATGTAGGACACTCTTTGAAGCCTTTTCCAACTTGATCGGTATCATCTACTAATAATTTTCAAAATTCAAAATCCTATTAATTTACCTATTCAACTTAATATCACATTAGGCATGTGGTTAATCTTGTTTTGTCAAAATGGTTTATGAGAATCACCTTGTCTCAATTGAAATTCCATTTCCTAGATAATAGCTAATTATTTAAAATTATTGTTTTTAAATGTCTCATCATTTCAAACATATGAACATCTTCACTCATCTTGATCTTCTAAAGTTGATAAGACTTTTGCACTTGACTGGATGATTATAATTGTTGTAATTGGATAGGACTGTTACCGAGGCGTTTTCTACCATTGTTCAAAAAACATAAAACACTTTGGTCGGCGAGTCAACTATTAGAACTTATAAAAACACATATAAAAATTATATAAATAAATATCTTGAAGTATTGATTTGTATTTTTTTCTAACTTATATGGTAGAGTTGAGGAGCCCAATCGGATGTGTTATAAACTCATTAGAGATGTTAAAGCCCAAATTATCAATTCTCTTGATATATAATTTAGTTTGACTTGGTTTTCATAATCACCACCGATGTTAAATTTGACTTGGATTTTCCACAACCACCACCAATGTACATGGTCCTTAAAATGTATTTACCTTAAAGTTTTCTTATAAAATAATAAAAAAAAATTCATCAAATTCTAAGAGTTTAGGGCGTTAACAAATAAAATACCAAAGATTCCTTATAAATTAAACTGATATCTTTACTTCGCATCTAGTTGTTTTGAAAGAGGACCTAGGTTCATCACAAACATGGACAAGTCATGTATGGCTTTCGCAGAAAGTAGAAGAGGATATCTACTATGTTCATACAATGTATGGGTCTCACGAAACCCCTAGACGATCATACCATGAAATTTACATGAGTTTGTGTGTATCGTGCATTTTAATTTTTAACATTTTTATCTAGATTTCATGGTAAATATGTATGATAATGTGTTTCTGGGCTCACATATCTAAATTTCAGCGAGATAGGGTGCGGATAGGTGGAATGGAAATTTCACTCCAATCCCGCCAACTCAATCCTATTATGAGATACAATCTTGTGATTTGGTTAAGATTGCATGGTACACAAGAAACATTTACCATCTCTAATAGATGATAAAATGATGTACTTTTCAATCAAAAGACTATGAGTTTAATATTTGTAAATTGTAGGTATGATAAGTTTAGAGCTAGAATAATTAAGTATAGAGTAGCTAGCGGGTGTGTTAGTAAAAAAAAAAAAGAAAACATTTACGAATTAGAATTGTGGTTAAAGTTGTAGTAGAATGTTAGGAGAATGGGAAGATGAGATGATCATGGTGGACCATTACATACAGCCTTGCAAGCAAGCAATATAAAGCAAAAGACCAAAAAGCATTAGTTTTTAAATTAAAGTTAGCCACGTAAAGTCCCTTTTGGACCCATTCAAATTTTGGAATACTTTAGGGGCCAATTTCCACAAACCCCCTAATTTGTGGACGGTCAACTAGAGCTCTACAAAATACTTTCTTTGCTTGTGATGATGGGAAAACTTCCATTGTCACAACTCACAAGATAAGATCTAGATGATGACTAATGGAGGATATATTTCATAAAGAATTCTAGACATTATATTATTAAATTTTGTAAGAGTTGTTGTACTCAAATTTAAAAAGACATAGCACTTTAAATATTAATAATAAGCATTTACATTAATTTATTTGTACATGTTATAGAAAATTATATTCAATTATAACATTATGTGTGAGTTTTGTATCGTTTTTGTAAGGACAATAGTATGGAAAAAACTTCGGTGGCTGACAATAAGAGTAATATCTTTGGTTGTCTTCAAATGGTGTGCTTGTCGGATTCCATAATGGGTGTTGTAAGTTTTTTTTTTCTTTGTTGTTTTTTAGAGCATTTTTATACATCTATATATCAAATACTTGTGTATCTAAGGATTTAAATTCATATTATTTTTAAGTGTTGTAAACAATTTAATTGTATTATAATCTTAACACACAAACAAAAACATATATCACTAAAAGGATTGGGAATGAGTACTAAATCAAGTAGTTTAAGAGGAGTCACCCTATGACTTTTCAAAATGAAAGTCATTGGTTGGAATCTCATTAGGGGCAATATACTCCAAGTGGGTCAATGGTTTTACCACAGTTAACATTTTGGTGGTGGGTTTCCCTTGTAATGGTGGGTGAGCCGGGTCACCAGCGTTGTCTCTGTTCGCGGGCGTGAGTGGTCTTTCGCCAATGGGTTTACCCAGAAGACCGGGCTTAAAAATTATTCGTTGGCCGTTAAAAAAAATATATCAAGGATTATATATGTCAAATTAACCACCTATAACAATTAGATAAATTCTTTTAAAATAGTTTGTAATTCATATGAGTTAATTATAAGTCATTCGTCCCGCTTTGATTTGATATTTCTTTAATCTATTCTTGTCATAAAACTAAAAAGAGATATGAGATCAGAGTTTATAAGATAGAAAAATAAAATTTTAATAACAAAAATTAGCATTCATTGTTGGTAATAATTCTTATTATTAAATTGATTGATAATACTTTCAACTTTTATTTTTATTACCAGGAGCTTGAACTATGTCATATGGGGGCAGGGGCGAAATTAAATTTTTTATGGGGGTGAACTCAATATTTATATAAAAATTTACACTACCGGGCCAAAACTTTATATTACCGGACAAAAAATTTACACTATCGAGCTAAAATTTAACACTACAGACGAAAAAATAGCCCCCTGGCCCCTATGAAGCTCCACCGGTGATAGTGACCTTAGTAACATAATTATCATATATTCATGTTCGGTTTGCATTTATTTTTCGCTTATTTACGTTTGTATGTTTTTTATATTTTATAAAATAATCATTATTGTAAGCAAGTTTTTAACTGAGATTGCTATTAATAATAAAAGTAAAAGTTGGAGGTATCACCGATCATATTAATAGTGTGGGTTATATCGGCCGATATATACGTAATAATTTGTATTATCAAAATCTGACTTGCCTAAACGACATTATTAAACCTATTTTTACATTTTTATAAACGACAAAAATAAATCAAATTGTTCATGAACTAATCTTGTTTATGTTTGAAAAATAAAGGGTTAGAAACTAGACTTGTTATTTTCTTTTCCTTTTCTTTTAAATCTTTTATGTTAACTTAGGTGATCTTTGTGACAAACAACACCTAAGCTTAAAACAAAATATATATTTTTTGATCGGGTGTTATTTGCCTCACAAAATTTATTGTTAATTAAAGTTATAAAAATAAGTCAAGAAGAATCAATGAAGCCATTCAAACAAACGTTTGAGTGTATGAACGTGAGATTGAGTCCGAATGTTGGTGATGTCATCATCTTTTGAATCCAACTATGAAGGGTTATATTGCTTTTTTTTATTTCGTTTTTAACGACATTCATACACTTTATTTTACTCTATTTTAAATTTACTTTATGATTCAAATGAGGTTTAAACTTAACACCGTTTCAAGAATAAGCATTAACCTTTATTGCTCAGAAGTGGTTGTGGTTATATTGTTTTTTAATGGATGTGAAATAAAATAAACAAAAAGGGCGGACACAATAAACAAGACAAACAAATGTGATACGACTAAAACTTACAAATTGACCCATCGATTATTAAAATTATGTCGTTTATTTCTAGGAATTTTAACGGCTTATTAATTGTAAGTCAACCATTAACTATCACACGCTATCGATGTAATTTAAGTTCCATCTTATTAGCATTTTTGTGACGTAAGGTAAACAAAATATTTAATTAAATCATTATTTTTGCACTTTGTATCAGTTAGTCAAAGTAATTATTCTTAACTAAAATGGTTTTTCAAGTTATAGTGAGTGTCCTTCTTGTATGTTACAACGTTAACATATAGCTTCCCGTATTTTTATTTGTTATCTAGACCAATCAAGTTATGTTAAGTAAACCATCCATAACTTTTTTCCTCAAGTTTTCTCATATAACTTTTAATAATATGATGTTTATAAAAGTATGGATTTATCTATGCAACCAACATACTTATATATAGGTTTAAATATTATTCAAAACATAATTATGTATAATAACTTACAAAATTTTGAAGTTCAAATATACAAGGAGTCAACAGTATTTCATGATTTCTTTTTTTCTTTAAGGGTTTTGCTCCTTTTCACCGGTATGATTTTCTAAACCAGACACAATCATACACATGTTCATGCTATAATACTTGTATATCTTATAATCTGAAAATGGAGATCAAATTCAATGTTGCCTTAATCATTGTCCGATGTATGTCAGGTTTACTTTCCAATGTCAAACGTGATCTTCCTTACAACTTGCTCATTTGTCCTCTCCAATCTTTTTACTAGCCTCAACACACTTTTGAAGAAACCATTATGCACCACCAACCATAATCCACATAACATCACAACCCCTAAACGGTTGACCAAATAAACCTCAAAACGAGCCGGTTGTGAAGGTACATCCCCTCAATCATATGAGGACACTAGTGAAGATGAATTTTTTTACAGCTGTAAAACATTCCCCTCTTTATGAAACTCCTGATTAACATAAGATGAAATTATATGGCCTAGTTAACACGTATGATAGTGCAATAAGAGCCATTCAAAAAGAGTTGTGGGGGCTCGCAAGGACGTGAAAACCATGTTTGGATTCATCAAGTGTAAGTTCAAGAGTAACATCAGGAATCTTGTATGCTAAAAGCAATCAGGAAATGATCTAGTAAAACATTAGATATTTTGTGTGCGAGGGACTTCTTTTTATTTTGCAATTGCTACTATGCATCCCTAGGACTAAATGTATTTTTGTCATCGACCCTCTTTGTATTATATATTGTTTTAGTTATCGACCCTCTTTGTATTATATATTGTTCCCTCCTATGTTTTTGTTAGGCATGCATGTTTTAAGAGGTAGGTTAGTTCAATGAGAGCGAGTTATTACCTCACAAAAAAGAGAGATCATAGGACACATGACTTTGTTTTGTATATGAAAAGTAAGACATTGCATGAACATGTTTACAAACCTATCTTATTAATAGTATATTTGTTAGTTATTCATGTATTTTTGTCATCATGAAAAAGGCTATCTTATTACTAACAATTTTAATAATTTTAAAAATTAAAACGTATACGTCAAATTACCTTAGGAAACATGTCTCTCATTTGCTACTACAACTAAAGAAAATACCAAGAACAAGCACTAGCATCACTATAGAATCGTAAACCGGTCGCCATTCTTCCACCCATGATCAACAAATCATCATATAGCAATAACACCACAATCAAACCATCTATCTCAACCTACTTGGAGCAACAATAGGAAATGATTTACCTCAAGAGTCTTATTTCACAAAATAAAATCTATTTTCATTAATTTATACAAACTCAAATTTCTATGAAAAATTTTGTTAGTCTTCCCCAAGATGACAAGCCCATTTGACCCGTTCACGTAGACGGACACCGCACTACGAATTTCGACATTCAATACATCACTCTTCAAAACTCTTGACGACATCTTCATGTTCACCAATAAATTAGCGACTTAGCCGATCTAATTACTAATAACATAATATTGATCTTAGTTTTTTCTCCTAAACAAAACTCACTAACTAATAAATAAAATATATATACCCGGTGTTTTGATTTAATTCTATACGTTATCGATGATGGGGCCGATGAAATTACAAAGCTTAATTCGTCATCAGCAAAAAGGGACAAATAAAAAAAAAAACTCTTCTTCAACCGTTGAACGTTCCTCTTCATACAACTAAAACCCATCTCTCTGTTTCTCTCCAGCTCTTCAACTTCATCATCTTGACTACTTCAATCTCAATATTCGACACCTCCGTACGCCGGAATATTCTTCTTCCGATAACTCACAGCCATCGCCGGTCATCCACTCTAACTCATCACAGGTCAAACTACTTTTGCGTACATCCCGCGAAAATTTCAAATTCTGTTTCGTAATGTTTGAATTGTCGGCTATAATTTCTAATTCACTCTGAAGTTTCAACTTCGAGGTGAGATTTGACGCCATTAATGGCGAAAGAAGCTTAATCAGTTGTTTTGAATTTGTTTATTCTGGTTTCTACGGTATCCGAGATCACTGAGATGAAAAAACAATAAAATCAATCTCAGTGCAGATCTAATTAGAAAAATATATGATGTAGAGACATAGAGTAATATATTCTGCGAAATCCAGACGCTACATCATGTACGGTACTCAGAAAAATATTACTCGTGTATTATAATATAGTTTTTGTGATTTATATCAGGTTTCTTCGTCGGTTCTTAGCATCTGTTTGCAATTTTGAATTTGAATTACATATTTCAGCTATGCTAAGGGTTAGAAAACAATAATAATAATAATAATATAATAATAAAAAATAATAATAATAATAATATTTGGTGTTGGAAACTTTGGATTTGATGTTACGTGAGGTGTGGACCAGCTTTGATATGTTTTGATGTATATATGTGTTGAGTCTGTGTGAATGGATTCAGTGAATCAAAGAGGAAGAGGGACAATGATCGGTTTTGGCACATGGTGTTCTATGGATGCTTCCTAATCTCTTGATTTATTGCATAATTACATGCTTGTTTTCCTGTGGTTTTGGTATTGATCTTCGGCTGTAAGTCTGTAAATGTAAAATTAGGGTTTAATGAGCTGAAATCCAAATTGTTATGTGAAGACAAATTCTGATTGTATTATCGTATTCAGGCAAAAAAACAAAGATTAAATCTGGACAATTTGGTGCTATCGTTGTTTTCATCATAAATGATTTGAGATTTTATTGTGTTTTCTACCATAACTCTCTGCAACTCGTTTAGTTTTCAGTCTTGTCGACCATGGCAAATCCGTGAAAGAGATTACAGGTGGCACTTGCACTATTGTGTTTTTAGCACCATTTTTCTTATCCTACGCACCCCTCCATCTGTTATCTTCTTCACTTTCTTCTATTCTCGTTACTGACTGAAGGGTTGCACCAATAGAACAACCCTACTGTGGATGATTAAAGCTCTAAATGTCATTAGCCAAGTGTAATTTACTTTATTGCTACTTATTGTGATTGGGGTTTGATATGATCATGTTTTGGGTGTTATAATGATTCAAAGATACTCATTTGCTTTAATTTGTTCAAAGTTTTAAAAGGCTTCTCATTCTCAGATCTGCCTGCCTGTAAAGAGGTGTACTTTTTACCCTTTTTCTTTATTCATCATAATATCTTCTTTCTGTTTGTAAATGTTGCAGAGGAAAGCAAAAATCATCGTCTTTGATTCTTTTCAACAAGTTAGTGGAACTGTGGATTGTTCTTGATACAAGACATCAATGTGGTTGAATTTGAATAGAGTGGATGGATGCATATGAATCAAATCAAGCATTCAACACCCGAAAACAACCATCGTTTCATGAAAAGAACAATGGGAGAATCATCAGTTCTCGTTATAAATCACCTACACCACGACGTTTTCCATCTCCAAACACCACAAGAACAGTTACACCACCATCACCTGCTCCAAAGAGAGCTGTGTCAACTGGGAGAAGGCCGCCAACAGCACCACCATCACCGCCGAGCCCCACCACCCCGGTTCATGACACATCTGTATACACAGGACTTGCAGCCCAAAAGGGTGGTGGTAATAAATTTCCGGAGTCTTTATGGCCTTCAAGAATGCGCAGCCTGAGTGTTGCTTTTCAGTCTAACACATTCTCAATGCCGGTTATTAAGAAAGAAAAGCCTCCCCCTCAGGCGGTTTGTGATCGCACTTTGAAGCCATCTTCAAATGTATCATCACCTACCTATAGAAAGTCTACACCGGAGAGAAAAAGAAGTCCACTCACTCGAAAAAACCTGATTGATCAATCAGAGAATTCTAAACCGCTAGATGGATTACATTCTAGAACAATCGATCAGCATAGATGGCCTAGCAGAACAGCTAATTCTAATTTTCTGAACAAAAACATTGATCTACCTGATGAAAGTATGAACAAAATCATCACTCCGAATCTCAGGAGAATGTCCAATCTTGTTTCATCAGCTTCATCGGAGAAAAATGGTGGATTCTTATCACCGTGTTCACCAAATAAGTCGTCTGGTGTTGCGCGAGGGGTTAGTCCATCACGAACCAGGGTCATGAGCTCCGCATCTTCTAGAGCGGCCAGTCCTAATCACATGAGGTCATCTAGTCCTTCAAGGCAATTATGCAATTCAAATACAGTTTCTGTTCTCACTTTTGTAGCTGACATGAAAAAGGGGAAGAAAGTTGCAACCCGTTTAGAAGATGCTCACCATCTACGGCTACTGTATAACAGGCAAGTGCAATGGCGGTTTATTAATGCTAGTGCAGAAGCTGTGTTGCATTCTCAAAAAGTATCAGCTGAGGTTGGTTTTGTCACATCTGTTTACCATTTCAAGGGCAATTGATCGAATTATTGATGTCTTATTTCATCATGTAGAAATCTTTAATTAGTGCCCAGAGAACTATATCTACACTCCAAGATTCAGTAGCTGCAAAGAGGATGAACATCTGTCAGCTGAAAATGCAGCTCAAGCTTTACTTGGCTTTAAACCAACATGTAAGCATTAAATTTAGGGTGCAGTTTCGCATTATTCTCTTATTTGACAAAAATATTTGACTGAATTTTTGTTCGGTGTCGTCTTAGATTGTCTATCTCAATCAATGGTGTTCAATAGAAAGGGAGCACAATTTTGCATTACATGGTGCTATTGAAGATCTACAAGCAAGCACTCTAAGGCTTCCTGTCACCGGATTTGCAACTGTTAGTTATATATCTAAAATCTTCTTTCTATCATTTTACACAAGTATTGCTATATAAAATACACTTATATTTAAGAACAATTTACAGGCAAATGTTCTAAGTGTCAAATCAGCTCTTTACTCAGCCATCCAAGTAATGCAGACAATTGGATCATCCATACAATCTACACTATCAAGAGTGCGATTTGTGTCATTTTATTATTTAAAAGAAACAATATATCTAATTATCTTATAATTATTTGTGCAAGAATATTTGCAGGGCTTGTATATGCATTTCATTCATATTATCTTTCACTTTTTACAGTTGGATGGAACAAATTGGCTGGTTTGTGAACTTGCTACTGTAGCAGCACAAGAAAGGGCCCATCTTGATCAATGTGGAGCTTTATTGGCTTCTGCATCTTCTCTGCAGGTACTTTTACATTTATTGCATTATTAATCTATAAAATATACTTAAAAACAAAAGGCAGTCTCCTTTTTCCAAAATAGGATTTGTGTACAAACACAAAAACTTGCTTCCAATCCAAGCAAAAGCAAAAAAGCTCATGATGCATTATTGTTACAAAAATCATGGTTTCCTGGGTAGTTGTCTTTATAGTTTGGGGACAACCCTTATCTTTTTTGAGCATGATGGTTACATTCCGTTGGTAGCATTATGGGCATTAACCCTTAGCTCAAGTGGTCCTTTGCCATCTTGCCTTGTGCCATTAAATTCACTGGTATGTCCCTAATGAGATGTTACTGTCTCATTAGGTGGTTTGTCTTCCCTCCTACTGTTACAGTAATGGCGTGAATGGTACGCTAGCCAAGTTGCCATGTTAAATATATAATAAATATTGCAACAATTTTTGCTTTTGGTTGTTAAAAATATTTCACTGTTTCCCTTCCATATAAAAAGTTTCCTTCAAATTATAGGATATCTCATGTAACAATTATATAATTTCCCATATATCAGTTTCTTATAATAGTTTTATAAATTGTCATCACAGTTACGTGATCAGACAAAACATGTAGACTTCAACAAACTTTTGAAAAATATCCCATCTCACATTGATGAGATATAAAAGTGGTGCAAAAGAAATTGACAGGATCTCACTTTCCAAATTTAACGGGGTTACATCGGGTGTTCTTTTCATTAATAAAACAGCAAATGTTCTTTCGGTTGACGGTTCATAATTTATAATGATATTTTTTGTGCATACAGGTAGAGGAATACAGCCTTAGGACACATCTGGTACAGTTGAAACAAGACTTGAAGAGACCACATGACCTTCACTAACTTCAATATAATTGGTTATTTTGTCTTATAACCAAGCAAACAAAATACATGGTGTGACTGTATGTGTGTGTACAGTGTGATTCTTTTCTCCCCTGAGGGTGTGAAATGAAAATGTAACTAGTTGATAGGCAATGGTGATAGATTCATTAATTATATGCAAACACAAATTATAGGCTTTGTTTTTTAGATTAAAAGACATGAGTTAGTTTATGTTTTCTTTATTTAAAAGTATTATATATGAGATTCACATCTTGTAAGTTTTTTTTACTTAAATGCCTAGTTTAAGGAAATCAATCATACTGGCAATGTTTTATATTTTAGATATAAGTCCAGTGCCTTTTTAGTATTGTTAATTGAATTTGATTTGGACATACACAAATTTGAAGGTAAAAGCCATGTTTAAATTCAAACTCATTAAATAGAGTAGTGTGATTAGATTCGGGTTGATGAGTTTAATAGTTTAATTAAACATGTTGACTGATTAAGTTTAGAATTAGAAAATAACATATATTTCATAAGATTAAACCACCAACCCGTTTAACTCAGTTTTTGAAACCAGTCAGCCCGTTTATGACATGTTTAACTAGTTTACAATTCGATTGCAGCCCACCACCCAAAAACTTGCTATAAGTTTATCAATCCATTTGAGTCATAGGTAAATGGATTATATGAACCGGCTCAAACTACATGATGTTAAGTGTGTCCACTCTAGAAGTGATATGTTTGACATGAATAATATTTGGTCGTTTGCTTCTCATTGTATGAAAACTTCTTGAGGTTTTTATATTGTTCAATGATCATGGAGATTGTTCATGTGATGATTTGCATATAGATAATATATGCGCTTGAAATGATTCTTCATGACAGGAACAGGATTTGGATTAAAATATAATGAAAGCAGTAGTTAGTTACCATCATGCATCTTATTCTGTCTATATCGCGTTTGCATAGTTTTTTATATTTGAATCCATACGCGTTTCAGCAAAAACAATCTTTTCACTAACCAAAAAATATACAGCATTCGTCATTTGATTTTGTAAAGTAGTTGCTGGAAGCATTCATGATATAGCTACTTGAAATCTTGATAATACAAACACTCTTCAACTGAAACAGGAAGCTGAGTACAATTCATCATCTGAACAAAACTTTTGAGTCTGAATGCATTTCAGCAATTGAGTCCACACTGCTTGACATCAGGCCCTTTAGTTTTCAACACAAACGGGTCAATCCGAACCCACAACAAAGAGAAGATTGAAGCCAGAAGAATAGACCATATAACCACAATCGTCGGTGTCCTGTTCTGCTTTCCCATAAGACCTTTGAGAAATGGGTAAAGATGAACAATCACCCAAAATGCAAAGAACAGCTTCCCAAACAAAGGCCCCCATGACTGATAACCATTGTTTATAGCATCAGATATCCCCGCCACGACCCCGACCATGTTGACGATCAGAATAGTAGTTGGTGGGATCAGCAGTGTCGTCCATTTAAATGCGTATAACTCCCCAAAATCCTCATCATCTGCTGCTTTAGATGTGACTGTGAAGTTTGTGTCTATTCCAGCCAAAACTTTTAAGAGACCCTGTATAACCGCAAACAGATGAGCAGATACGCCACCGATGACCCAAAACTGCTCGTTTCTCCACCATTCTTCGATGCTGACTCCACTCCATCTCAGCTCAAGAATGCCCGTTGCAAAAATCGACAGGAAAAGAGAAATGAAGAAGAGACTTGCCAATGTGCTTATCTGAATCAAAGTTTGAAGTTTATAAAGATTGTACAAAAATGTTATTTGAAGTTGAAAATGTAACTGTATTTGCTCGTACCTCGGGCATAATAAACTTCCCGGTGAGCAGGCAAATGGCGGGGAGGGTACAGTATGCAAGAAGCGGAAGAGCAGTGAAGGGATAAACCGTTGTGTTTACATAAGCAAACCTTTCGAGCCACTTGAGATTGCCTCCTTTGTAACCATACAGAAGCGGGCTGTGTCGACTGAAAAAGATCTCAACTGAACCCAAAGCCCACCGCAGAACTTGGTTGAGTCGATCTGATAGATTGATAGGAGCTGACCCTTTAAACGCGGGTCTTTTTGGCATACAGTATATAGACCTCCAGCCCCGACAATGCATCTTAAAGCCCGTTAGAATATCCTCTGTGATCGACCCGTAAATCCAGCCCAACTGCATAGTAAAAGACTTTAGGATCATGAAATTAATATTAACAGGTTGTGAAATGTTTTTGTTTTAACTTTACCTCTAAGCCCCATTCAGTCTTGTCTTCATACCCGCAACTGATCACATGAATGGCTTCTTTGAGAAGTGAGGCCGGGCTCGAGGATGGAGGGACCCCACCATCAACCATCAAAGTTGAGGTGACGAAGATAGCCGATTGTCCAAACTTCTTTTCGAAGTTCATTTGAGACTTCAAAAGTTCTTTATCATCATCATTATATCCTGAACATGAGAAACAGACATAAGTTGATTAATAATACATAATATCTTTAGCAGACTGAAAAACATCAACATACCTTGGATGTTTTCTGCATCTCCACCCGCTCCATGTTTTTCATACTTCGGATTCTTCCTACGGCGTCCAAAACATGGGCAACAATCACAACTTACCATTTTTGGCCTTTTGGGTCCCTTTGGTGGATCATAACCATATAAGGCCTGTCTTCTGAAAACACATCCTGTACCGACATACACCGGGCCTTGAATTCCATCTAGACCTTTCATGTTAATCTGTAAAAAATAAAAATTACATCAACCAAGAAACATAACTCATTCGGCTGGCAGAACCGAACTTTTCAACAAACGGGTCAACAAGAAAAAAAATGACCCGTTTGGCAGGTCAACAGACTGTAGACCCCCTTTAGTTCTGCACATCATATTTTTCATATGTTTTATGGACTTACATCAAAGAAAACAGTGTTCCTGTTCGCGTATCGATCATGTCTGTCTATACCATCAAACCTTTGTGGAAACTGAACATAACAGACCTTTCTTCCTATCTGTGGATCCATTAAGAAACACATTGCCTCTCTCACAGCCTTGCTGTTGTTTAGGTAATGATCACAATCCAAGTTCAACATAAATGGAGCATTTGTTAGAACTCCCGAGACTCGAACCTGTAAATCCAAATAGTTACATTTTCGGGGCTTCTTTTAACGTTGATAGGTTGATATAAATAATGCAATGTTTATGGTTTTTAACTTACTAAAGCATTCATAGCACCAGCTTTCTTGTGATGCTGAAAACCGGGCCTCTTTTCGCGAGAAACATACACAAGACGAGGAAGCTCATGTCCTTCAACGTCTGTCCCGCCACTCTGGCCAAGAAAGACTTGAATCATTCCCGGGTGATCTTTCGTGTTGTTCCCGGGCCATGGTGTCCCATCTTGCATGATCCAACCTTCTGCAGGTGCCTTCATGGCTTTTGCTACAAGTGCATTTATCCGAACCTTGAATTCTTCGTATTCTCTCTGCAGCACATCGAATATGAATTGTTTAAACAATAATGAAAAATAAATCAGCATGTTGATGATGTTTACTGACCTTCATGGCTCGGCGTTCCTTGACGAATGTGGGCTGAACTTTATCCTTGAGGTAATCGATTTTGTCCGAGAAGTACATCTCAGGTGCCCGCGGTTCAATGGCAAACTTCTTACAAAATGGAACCCATTTTCGCGCGAATTCTGCAGTTTCTGATAGTGATTCAAAGGAAAGCATTGAGGCTCCATCATCAGATATGTAACATGATATTTTATCAACAGGATAGTCCATAGCTAAGATTGATAACACTGTGTTAGCTGTGACAAGAGGAGGTTCCTTCAATGGATCCACTGTACTCACGAATACATCCACGGGGCACAACATATTCGGTTCACCTTCCCTTTCATACCTGCAACAGAAAATGAATTTAAAACAGACTTTGGGCGAGTTTTGACCTGTTTGAGATAAAACACAACCAAACTGGTCGATTCATAAGTAAACAAATCAAAACTGTCATCTCTGGCATTGAGGGTACCTGAGAGAAAGGCGATCAAGATACGTCTCGCGATCAATGGGGAACCATTTGGGGAACTGATCCAAGATCCAAGAGAAAGCAAACCAGATCTCACAGATAACAGAAGTTAACCATAACCCGAATGCATCATGCACAGGGTTCAACAGTCTATACCGAAGAAAGATTGCAAGTATAAACAGCCGAGCCACAATCACCATCCGATAAGGATTGATCTTGCTAGATGCAATTGGTACTTTTCTTGAAAGTGGCTGTCTTGCTTCATCTAACCTGCATCAGTAACATTTAAACATTAAACATCCATTTCTATATGTTGAACTCAATAAAAGATATGAACTTTATTTCAGTTTTGTAACACATTCTTGGCATACATTGCCATATCAGGATCCACTGAATCATCGATTTCAGTCGCGAGATTCCCTTGCTGCATTTTCCACTCATCCATTCTTTCTTTCCATCCTCCCTCTTTCTTTTCATCCCATCTTCCACTTCCTGTAACAATCTTTATTCAATTATTCGTTCATAAAGCATATGTCAAAAGATCGATTGATCGAATCCAACATCATAAACATACCATACTCGGGCGACCCATAAGGATGCACACGCTTATGGAGTGATGATAGCATCTGCTCTCCATGAGGTTGGCTTGATATTGGAAACTCACCACTTACCTGCATCCATCACATAGTTTTGATCTCAAATTCTTATATAGATCTTATATGTTTGTCATAACCAGGGGAAGTCAAGAGGGTCCACTAACCCTTCGATCACCAGAATTCGTCAGATTTTTTATAAAATCTAAGTTTTTTTTTTAAAAAAAAAACATGAGTCAGACCCTTAACTGTATTCAACGACAAAAGTACTTTAGTAAGAGTACTAATTAACCTCTCTGACTAAAAAGTTCTGGTTCTCGATTCTACGTCTGACATCAAGTATTCAAGCAAAAGAAAGAGTTTAAATGCTTACGTGTGCGGATCTGCCAGCAATAACAGGAGGATATTGAGCATTATCATCATCTTCGGGTCCTCGGCCATAGCTCATCTTCCCATGAAGCATTGCTTCTGCAATGGTGTTGTTCTTGTTATGTTCATCATCTATGTTGAACTCATGCTCAATATCATCCACATCTTCTTCATCATCATCACCCTCAACCCTTGGACTGCCTAAAGTGTTACATAATACATACATGAACAAATAACTCAATAATTTCTACTGCATTTGGTTAATATAAAAAAAATGATGCATATTGACTTCTGAGGTCAAAGGGTCAAACTTTAGTCACCTTTGAGACGTTTGTATCTAGTTTTGCATTGAGGGCAGTTCTGGCTGCCTTCTCTTCTTTCATACTCGTAGCACGGTCGACAGACAGGAAAACCGCACTCGTTACAGGCTACGAACAAATCTCCATCAACGGTTAGACCGATCTCGTCACCACATATTTCACAAACTTGACCAGTCATATCCTTCAAAGGCTTAGGCTGTTCAAACATCAAATGTCACTCAAAATATTATTATCTACCTTCACAAACAAAACAAAAAAAAAAAAAACTTGCATGATGAATTCAAAGCATGCATATGATATGCATACCTCTTCGTGGCCGTGAATGACGACGAGCTCATTGCGGTTGTGAGAACCGGCAACTAGACCGGCGCTGGCTTGCATGGTGGTGGTGGTGGTGGTGGTGAGGATGAATTGAGGTGGTGAAGGGTTGGTTGTTTTAAATATAAGAGTTAGAGGGTGTAGTATAAGAAGTTGTTTTCATGCTTTTTTAGATTGAATGTGTCCCTCATACACCTAACTGGAGTGAGGTGGTGTGTTGTTGTTTGTTGGTTGCAGGGTCTCCATTGCCTTGAAGTTAAGTTAAGTTAACTTCTTCCATTTCTTTTTTCTTCAACCACCTTCAAACCTTCAATTCTAATGCATTATTCTTTTTTGTTTTAACTAATTAATTTTATTTGCTTTAAATATGCAATATCGCATTATTTCCTAAGTTTTTTTTAACTTTATTGTTTTAACTTTTTTAATTAATAATTTTTTTGTACGGTTGGTAAGTTTTTTTATATTTTTACTTTACCTACTTTTCAATTGTTGTTTATCTACTTTTCAATCTGTTTGATTTGTTTATTATAAGATTTTAAACTCTTCACATCTGATGAATGAATGATTTATTATACATCGAGATATTATTAGACCAAATATATTTGGCTTATCTACTCTATCTAAAATAAGAGTTTAAAATTTTTGTTTGAGCATTATCGTAAGCTAAAATTTACCTTGAAATACTTAGATTCTATTTTTCTATAGTACCCTTGCCACACTAACAAGGCTTCGAAAAAAAAAGCAAA
Source organism: Flaveria bidentis (assembly GCA_018326385.1). Taxonomy (NCBI): domain Eukaryota; kingdom Viridiplantae; phylum Streptophyta; class Magnoliopsida; order Asterales; family Asteraceae; genus Flaveria; species Flaveria bidentis. Next base: position 22,950 of record BJCM01207161.1, read on the forward strand.
AATTGGCTCCAAAGACGCCCAAAAATTGTGCATACTCTCTCTTCTCCTTTGACATAGCCCAGTTATGAACGTTATTACGTAATAATGTTCATCCTCTTGTTTTCCATCCATATTATTCTCTCACTCTTAGAAAATGAGTTAAAATTTGTTGTTGTAGCTAACAATACATGTACATTTTTTTAACGTATTATATCTTTTTATAACAATTTTTACAACATTTAATTCCACCTAAAGGATTTAAACTCAAATTACTTTTTAAAAGACTAAACCATTAGGTCATGGGTACAAAAAAAATGTACCACTACCATCCTAGAAAATAAGAGGTATAACTACATAAGTTTTCATGTTACCCAAATTTGAATTTGTAGATGATATGTGACAACATACCACATGTATGATTTGATCTTTTCCGATAACGATCAAATCTTGATCTTGGTTCTAAAAAACGTTTGGTTCGCGGAATTTGTTGGAACAGGAATTGAAATTAGAATTAGAATTGGAATTAGAAGGAATTATATTTGTAATTCAATATTTTTCAAAGGATTTAGAATTCAAGTGAATTGGAATCTGTAAAAGGAATTTAAATTCCAATTGCATTTATAATGACAAAACAGTTATAAAGGAATTGGAATTTATCACCCGTTGCAAACCGTCATCACCTCGATTACCACCGATCATCGCCGCTACATACCACCGACCGCCACCGCCGACAATTGACCGCGCCCAACAACCGCGTCCGTTGCCAAAAACTGAGCGTACCACACTGTCGCCACCAACTGATAACGCTCGTCGTTGAGAAGCGGCAGTCTCCGATGAGCGCATCTAAACCGACATGATTCGGCAACGGCGGTCGTCGACAATCGACGATTAGGGGTAGTGGTGGTCGGTGGCAAATTGGGGGCGGTGGTCGTTGTCGTTGAGGTTGTGAGCAGTCGAGCGGCGAAAGTCAGGGCCTACCGCGGTCAGAGGCGGACTAGTGAAGGTCAGCGGTCGGAAACGGGGTCAGCGGACGACGGCGGCGAAAGCAGCGGCATCGACGGTCGAGGGCATCAGCGGTCGGTTGGTGGGGTGGTAGGCGGCGGGCGGGGTCGGCAGTGGTCAACAGTCAAGGTCGTCGGTAGTGTCTGTTGGCGGTGGGGGGTGGTAGGTGGCGGGGTTCGGTGGAATTTGAAATCCTTCAATATTTGGTTGAAGGATTTTGAAACCCTTCATTTGAAAGAATTAAAGGGAATTAATTTCAATTCCGGTTCTTTTTTCAACCAAACATGTTAAGAATAAAATTTAAATTCTAATTCTAACGAATTCATATAAACCAAACACTACTAATAAAATTCATATTTCAATTCCATTAAAATACTACATATCAAACCCCCGTTTAAATATTCGATTAGAAATCTATTTCTTAGTTATGTGACAAGCAAAACCATTAGTGATCGTTTCTAACCTCTCTAAAATAAAATAAAAAGTAATAATAAAAAACTGGTTGTTGTGAAACTAAAACTACATTAAACAAATCATGTGAACCTGTTGAAATAAACTCTGGATGTAATCTTTTACTAAACTTATTTATCGTTTTGCCATTTTATAATTATACCCTTTCAAATCTCATTCTAGAAAGATAAACCTTTTTACTATAGATAAATTTATTTATTCATGTAATATATATATATATATATATATATATATATATATATATATATATATATATATATATATATATAT